>JASXTE010000008.1:29510192-29717692 GCA_030280995.1 Hemileia vastatrix
GTATAAAACTTTGAGGGTCATTGTGGAAAATTAGTTTGCATGTTTTCAAGAAGGAACACAATCTTTCAGAGTGTTCTCCAAAAAATTTATCAGGAGATTTAATTTAAATAGTTTTAAATTAAGATCATTTGGAGGAGGCAGGATAAGTAATAATTTTAACCAAGAGTTTCATTCATACCTCTAATGAAATAGTTGGGCCAGGGTTTAAATATTAGCCCAAAGGTTAGGCAGCCGGGGCTGTTGGTGTCTCCTTCATAGTATCCTCTCCTTCATTTTCTTCACTGGAGTCCTCAAAATTGTGGGGAATATCCTCTTCATATTGAATTGAATGTTTTTTCTCCCTTAACTCAAGCGGTTCAAGAGAGTGAGTGCAAGAAACAGGACTTAATGAGGTTGGACTATCCCTAGCACAAGATCTAGTAGTAGTGCCTGTGGGAGGAGAAGTATGTTGAACAGGTGCCATATTTAAAATAAGCACCTGAAGGTTGTAGTAATAGAAAGAATGAGAACAACAAAGAATTAAATTATAATGTCACTGGTAAACCTATGCACAGAGTTTAGGATGATCCCAAAGTAAGTGAGATAAGGAGGAAGATAGAATTTACAACTTTGAAGCAGAGAGGACTTCTTCAAAGAAGTGATTCAAAGATATATCAAAGTAGCTAATACTGGTTCAAGATAATCTTTGAGGAATAATTAATGTATATGTTAAGGACACTAACTATTATGAAAAATCTCACAAAGGGTTTCAACTTAATAATCAAAGGGAATGATTTATGTATTTTAGGATTTAATGAATTTGACTATTAAGTAAGAAATGGAAAATTATAACAATAGGCTAATAAGATTTTGACTACTATCAGAAATATATTATAATATAATTCTAAAGAATGTTGACCCAAATTAACCCTTTTTAAGTATCCTATTCCTCCTTTCACTGACCAATTAATCAACTAGCCACCCTCACTATGCAATATAGGGGGTGGACTTGCTAGAAAGTTCTCAACCTGAACTCAGATGGAACTCAGACTGAACTCGTACTGAACCCATACTGAACTATACTTGAACACCAACCCAAAACTGTTCTGCTTAGTGGTGTTCATCCCTGATTTTATGGTACATTAATCAATAGCCCAATGTGTGCTCAAACTGTGGCGAGTTTGGGTCCAAGGTTGCAGACTCACTAGCAAGTTGGCCCCCCATAATGTGTGATACCTATACCCACAGACCCATCTTATCCACTGCGGTTCAAACTCACCAGCCATCTAACCTTATAACCCTTCTTCCCTGTTCTTACTTCAAAGACCTCCTTATTTACCCTCAGATCCACAATTACCCCCTTGTTCAAATATTGCCTTGATCTTAGTGCTAGATTACACGCACTGGCCTTTGATTGAAAAAAATAAGATTATTTAAAATTAGTGTACTTTTAAGGTTTGGACAATGCAGCTAATTCAAGAACACAATATAATTCAATTTATGTGATGTCCCTCTTTGCTCATAGATAGGGGAGTTAGAGCTTGAGTGGTGGTGTAATTGAGGTGCTTTTACTTCAAGTGTCACATAGTGCGTGACAGTTATAGCTAATATTAAAATAATATAAATTTATAAATGCCTTAACATATAATTTTATATGATAATAATTGTTTTATAATTTTTTTTGAATTTAAATCAGTGTTTGATGTCCAATAACCTTTCAAATTCTCCCTTACTTATACCAGAGTGCACAGACCTTCAATCCAGATGATGTCACTGCTATTCCTGGAAATTAAAGAACTGTGAGAGCTAAGAACCTCCCTATGGTGTCCAATTCAAGATTTTTCAATACCTTTACCTCCAGTAAGGGCCTTCCATCACAATTAATGATACCATAAACCCATAACATAAAAAGATAGAACAGATAAAAGCAGATACCATAAAGATACAGGTAAAATAATTCACCCAAAGAGTATAAAATTGAACCCAATGAATATAAGGGATCTAAATAAAATTTACAATCCCCCAATAACATCCACAAGCATTCATATTAACCCAGTTGTCATATCCCAACCCATAAATCAGTGAGAATCCATAAAATGTAGCAGATCAAGCTGTCCAAACTGGATATATGCTCCTGGAGAAGGTGTATATACTTGTTTAGGCATCGTGAACCATTGAATACATCCATATGACCTAAAAGAAAGAGAAAAAATAAAGCTTATAGGCTATTTAGAGGTCTAAAAGTGCTTATAGACCTATATTTACATAATATAACTACATATTTCACTAAATATGAGGTATATGCATACATATAAGCTTAATTATGCTTATAATTTCTTAATATCACTTAAGATAAGTATATTTTGACTCCATTAGCACCTTAATAAGTATTTTAGGGCTATAGATAAGCTATTTAAAATTATAAAAATCACTTAATAGTGTAATAAATATATATATTAGCATAATAAACATATATATAAGTATTATAACCATAATTTGTACCTATAGGTTTAATTAAATTAAGTTTATCTTATTTCAAGCATAAGAAATACTCTTTTCTAGGAATACCTGGGCTGACATCAGTTTTTTCTGGTCAGAATAATTTTATGTATCCTGTTTTGGAAAGAAACAATCAGTGTCAGGTTTCCCTACCTATGGGAAGTTGTATGCTATCCATCCTGGTTTGTCTGATACAAAAATAAAGTTTTTAACAAGGAGAAGGGTCTCTTCTGGGGAAGCAAAATTTATATTCAATTCTGCTGAAAAGTTTGGTGAGGGGATAGATACTCATGTTTCTGCTCCTCTGGGTTTTGTCAATGTCACCCTGAATGGCAGTGAGGCCAGGGCTAAACCTAATTTCTTTGTATGAGGCTAAAAATTAATTAATTCAACTAGTAATCCAAATTCTTTAATAAATATTTGAGTGGAATTTATTTAACATTTTTCTTTTTAATTAGTTCACATGCAAGGCAAAAAATTACTATGCCTTAAGTATTGGAAACAAAGCCACCAAAAGATTCTGATTCTAATTCTGAAAACTTTGATGAAGATTTTTCAATGTTTAGGCGCAGAGCAAAAGGAGCTGATGATTTTTCTGACCCCCCAAGAGGCTACACCAGCTGAATTTTATCTTAATTCTGGTGATTGGGATTTTTTTGTTGATGAGTATGGGGCTGTTGTTAGGAGTGGCTAAAAACTGGAAATTTTGTTTTTTTGAGTGTAATTCATTCTCTGAAAATTCAGTGGAAAGAGAAGGATGTGTTAAAATTTAAAGATTGGCGTCCTGGTTGGGCTGTTCAAATGGCTCATGTGCATACCGGTATTTTGATGACATGGTTGTACCCAAGGATTTTTTTTGTTAGACATTGAAGATGAGACCTGGAGTCAGTCTAGGTTTTATTTAATTTTAGTGCAATATATTTTAAAATTGAAGAGGCCAGATAGTTGTGAAGATGAAACTTGGTTGAAAATCAAAAATAATAGTACTGGGTTCTATATTTCATGAAAATGGTTAATAAGGAGGAGGTATCCAAATCCTCAGGTGGTGGTGACTCATAGAAAGGGTCAAGAAGTTGTGTTGGTGTCTTTGCATGAATATCTTAGTTATAGAGGTTTTGGAGAGCCTTCTAGAAGAGTATCAGACAGACTTTGGTGGCCTTGTATGGAGTTGGCTGTGCAGGGTTGGGCTTAAACTTGTGAAGAATGTCCAAGAAGAAGCCACTTGATTTTGGTTTTGAATTTAAAGTAGATTTTGTTAGGATTCACTCAAAGGTCAGAGTGACTGCACCTTATTATCATGAATCTGAAGCCATAGTTAAAAGATTTCACCAAGTTATCAATAATGCTTTGGTGACAATGTGAGAAGATAGTGCTGAAAAGTGGAGGCATTATTTACCCTTGGTTTTTTTGCTGATAGAGTCACTGTGAAGATGAAACTGCCTATTTCACATATGAGTTAATATTTTCACAGAAAGCATTTTTACCAATGGAATTCAAAACAGTTTCTTTTTTTAGGATTGATTGGGATGAAGTAGATTCAATTTAGGATCTTCTCTGTCCTATGATGCAATAGTTGGAATATAAAAAGGAATGTAATGAGAAGGCATAACGTATAATGATAAAAATTAGAAATAAATCAGTCAGATATTTTGAAAAAGAGTAGGCTCATAGACTCAAGAATTCCTTAAAGCCTGGTTGTTTGTTGTTGATGTATAATAGAAGTTTGGAGATTCAGTGGGGAAAAATATTTTTTGACAGGTGGAATGAACCTTAAAAAGTCAGATATCAGGTTTTTGGAGGCTCTTATATTTTGGATGAGTTAATTGGTGCAGTATTAAAGAAAAGAGTCGCTGAACACCAAGTGTAAATATTCTATACTATGGGAACTAGAGGTGTTGAAGACTGACTTTTCAATGTTGTTAAATTATAGATGATTCTTTTAATTTTGTTTGGTTTTTGGGTGTTGCAGTACAATTTTTTTTTGAAAAATTATTTTTATAAGGTAACCATGGGTTTTGTTTCTAGATTTGATCTTGAAAAGTATGGGGTAACTGATGGGCTGGCTGCTCTATCAACAGTTACTATTGATTGTCTGGTCACAACCCTTTCTCTTAACTTATTTGAACCCTAGTATTAGTTTATTTTCACATGTTTAGTTCTATATGCTTTAAACTATGTTCTATTTGGTCTTCAAGTGCTTGTCTTCTCACAGAGTGGATGTTTTTGTGGGATGATGTGTTTTTGTTAGAAGGTACCCAAGGAGGGCTCCAAGATTTTATTTTGGCAAGTGTGGGGATAACTTATGAGCTGGCTTCTATGTAGAACAGTTACCCCAGAAGCTCCATTTCAAGTCTTCAATTCTTCCTAGTTTAAATGTATTTTTTTACTTTATACAGGCTACAGTCCTCTATGACTTTAAACTGGGCTTGGGATGGCTACTTAATCTCTGGTTTCTTTCGAATGGTGGCACATATTAGAGGGAGACCACACAGTGATATTTTCTTTGGACTGTAATTGGTTTTTATTTCATTTTTTTGTTGATTATGGTTTATAATATTGGTTTTAAATTATTATTTTTTTCTCTTTCTTTCTTTTAATTTTTTATTGAAGTTATTTTGGAAAAGGTGGAAAAATAATAAAAACTTATTTGTATCAAATCACCACATCAGGATCACCCAGATGTAGGAAAGCGTTTGTAGGGAATGGATCATCAATAGGGCAGAAAATTTTATTTTCTTTTCTTTTTTATTCTATTTCTTTTTATTTATTTATCATCATTTTACTTATCATTATTTATTACTTTTTTATTCTCTCTTGTATTCTATTTTATTTCATTTAAAATAATCAAAAATAATTATTTAAAGGTGTATCCACATCAAGGTGCACTTGGATGTGGGTAAGATATTAGGAGATCAGCTCATCAATTGGAAGGGAATACCTGTTGTGTTTATTTTATTTAATTTTAAATTTTCATTGTGTTTTTTTTGTTCTCACTTTCTTAGAAATTTGGTGAAATAGAATTTTTTTAATTTCAATGTTTTTGTTATTTTAGTACTTTATTTAAAATTTAATAGTAGTTATCAATCATTCAAAAAAAGAAAAAGAAGTAAGAAAAGTTTTTTTAGTTTAATTATTTTTTTATTTCATTTCATTTCATTATATTATCTTTTATTTTTTAGTTTAATTTTTAAAATAAATTGTATTTTATTATTGTTAGAAAGAATAGAAGATCTGAAGAAACTTTTTAAAACTAATTTCTTGAGGAGGAAGCTTTTGGTTTATGGTTGGAATCATGTTGGAGTTTTTGTCATTTTGTGGGATTGGCAGAGGTCCTATGCTCCTTGAAGTGCATCTTGCTGGCAATGTGGTATGCGTTGAAACTTTCATGGACTGGTTTGAAGGAATTTCAGCTGAAGAAGAAGAAGAAGTGGAAATAAAATTTTGGGATGTGTGGTTTATCATCTTAGACATCTTCCTGTTTTTGTCTAGAAGTTTATTTCTTAAGGTCTTCTCAAAACCATTTTGTGGTCTTTGATGGGAAAAGACTTTAAACATGTTGGAGCACATAATACTCAAGTTATGCTTCATGTTTCCATAGTTTAAGGTTAAAGAAGATTCAAGAGTTGAGATAAATCCAGCATTAGATTCAGGAGGTTTATTTCTATCTAAAAAAGAAGAAATATGATATATTTTGATTTTTTAGTAAAAGAAATAGGTTAAAAAATTGGGTAATTACATATGGGAAGCTCATCAGATCTATAAGCTTCTGAGATTTAAATTTCTGAGGATAAAGGAAGATTAGTGGATAATAGGTCAACCAAGTACAGATAAGGATTTTCAGATTCTTCTTTCACTGAATGAGAAGAAGGTGAATGGTATTTATGTTGTCTTTGAGGAGCATTTTAATTGGTGGAATTGTTGTTATTGTTTGAATGAATTGCCCTTTTGTGAATATTTAAATGGTTTGATGTGTGCAAGGATTATAGCAGGATGGGCAAAGTGAAGATGAATGAGAAGGAGAATTTTGGCCCTTCTGTGAAGTTTTAGAAGATACAGAAATTTCAGGAGAAAAAATGGCTTTTAAAGGAGAAGTTCAATTTCTTCTTTTGGTAGGGAGAGGGAATGTTAGCCTTGGAGCAGTATTTGGTACTCTGGTACTCTTTTGTTGGAGAATGCTAGCTGGTTTTCTTTGTGGTTATTTTTGTCTTTGGCTATTTTTTTTGGGTTAGCCTGAATTACTGATTGGTTTTTAATGATTATTGGTTAATTTTTTTCTGTTTCATAGCTTTGGGAGAAGAAGGTGAAAGTTTTGATGCAGATTCAGATGGACATTTCAACACAGGTGGTTGCACGGATGCAGAAATCTGCATTGAGGTGGAGACCCACACCGCTGAAAATCTGCATTGAGGATAAGAACAATCTTTAAGTCTTCCAAGAGAGTGGAAGAATTTGTAGTTGAAAAATAGTGGTATAAAAAGACTCTTTGTAAGCAAAATCCAAGGGAGTTGGATATACAGAAGAAAAACTTGTCCCTTTAAGTAAAATATGGGCTCACAATCAACTAAGATAATAATTTTACTTGATAAATAAAGACCAGTTGGATTTTTAAAAATAAAATTTTTGAGATTTAGAATCAGTTTTATTTTAGTTTTGATGAAGAAAGTACATCAGAAAAATTGTATCAGAAAAGATATTTAAATAATTAAATATTCATATTTTTATGAAGTTTATATTTTTTTGAACAGTTATTATAATCAAGTACCTTATTTTGAGACCTTAACAATGATTCCCTATATGTATGTGTAAATGTGTTGTTGAATAATATTTATGAAAGGTTATATTAAAGTAATTTTTTTCTAAGTGTATTACAAATTAATAATTGTTATTATGTGTTGTATTTGTTAATGATGATGTTCTCTGACAGTAAGTTATAATATGAATGTGCTATGATGATTTTTAGATGAAATGTCTAATATTATTTTGAGTCAACAGATTTATATGCATAGTTAGGCAATGTGCCATATCTTCCCCACCCCAAGCATCCCAGAGTTTGTACCAAGCTTTTGCAGTGCATTCTGGAGCTTGTACAGACTTCTGGACTCAATTAGAACCTTAAAACTTTCATAAAAACTCTACAGAATTTACTGATTATAACAGTACTTCTCCTCTACCTTTCTAAGTATTTTTAGCAGTCTGCAATGCCCTATTCATCTAATCAAAATCATCAAAGTTAAGTAAATCAGTAAAAACTAAATAAAAATCAAAATTAATTTATTAAAATATTAAAAAAAGTTAAGAAATAGTAAAAATTTCATAAAAATTCTTAAGGTTCCTAAGACCCCTGTCTTTCATTTTTAAGTGTTTATGAGACTATACATTTATTTATTGATCATTAATTAATTATTTCTTCTTGACTTGTAAAATTAACCCTTTTAACAACATGAATACCATGCTTTTAATTAAATAAAAATTAAATAAAATTAGATTGACTTTTCCAATATTTAGAAATAACCTCCTCAAATAATTCTTAAAATAATTATTAGTGCCACACTAATCATTAGAATATAACATACTCCCTCCAATAAAGATTTTCCTTATTATTAAATATGAAAATTTAATCTAACACATATTCATCTTCTATTCAACATCTTCAACTATCATCTCCAATTCATTCCTGAAAACTAATTTTACTTCATCTTTTCACCAACATCACTATTAAAATTTATTCAAAAGATCTAGCTGTCCTATGTGAACTTTGTGCCAAATACTAGGTTCCTTGTCAGATCTCTAGCTTTGTTCTTCCTGGAATAACTGCCTGTGATATTTTCTGTCTTAAGGAAATTTAATGTAACCATCCAATTATTCCTTCCAGGAAAAATTTTTATACTGGCCCAGCTGCCTTCCTGATCCAGCCATTCCTAAAAATAGACAATCAAAAATTTCCACCTTCTTCAGAAATATAAAGGCTTTAGCAGCTTCATCCTCTTAAAAATTTAATCTTGATTTTCTTCCTACTTCTCAATATCCTAATTCTATCTTTTCAGTCTTACCCTTCAGCTTTTCTGAAATCTTATTTCCTGGCTCTAAGAGTTAGTCCTTATTTAATCTCTATAATTTATATACTGATTCCAAATCCAGCTACAAATCTTTTCCAACTCCTGAATTTTCTTCTAAGATATTGAAATAACCAACAATTATGATTCTGGCCAGGTGTAGATTGATAACATTGATCATTATCTGAAATTTCATTGATATCTCTTTCTAGACTTATGTGATGACATGGAGAAAAAAACCATGATTATTTTAAAGAAACCCCTTCCAACAATAATGAAGATCTTATAAGGAGAAAATTATTAATTCAAATATTTGATACTGATGTTGAAAAATTAAAAAAAATTATTTATTTTGACTGTTCTTCACTTCTTTGAAATAAATTCAATTCTTTAGTGCTGATAAAAGGTTTTTTCTTGTTGATCCAATTTTCCTGTCATACTTTATTTGATTTACTTATGAAATAAACTTTTTAATTAACCATAATTTCTAAGTGATGATTCCACTACTGAAAGTAAGGTTCAAATCCCTTCAGACTCCCCTCTACCAATTTCCAAATGGTCACGGCATGAGAGAGTAGGCTCCACACATACTAGGCTAAATACTTTTAATTCAATTCCTGTCATAAGGTTGTCAAAGCTTCCTCCTAAATATTCTACCAAAGATACCCACTAATATTCCAACTCCAATCTAGCTTCTAAGATTTAAAATCACAACATTCAAATAATTTTCCAACCTTTAAACCACTTGTAAAATATTTTCACAATTCTTAATATTTTCCAGACTTTCTTAGCACCTTTATTTTCAGTCTTTAACAATATCCACCAATAATCTTTAGATTTTCCTTCTTTCTTAAATCATAATAAAATAAGTTCATTTTATGAAATCTTCATTTCATAAAGTTAGTTTCACCATATCCATCAATGACTCAGTTGTCCAAATGAGTAAGTATCAGTATAAGTACTGATAAACCAGTGATAAATTAAAAATGACTGAATTAATTATATAAATAAATTAACATTCCCTTCCAAAAAACTTTGGGAACTAAAGTTTTAATGAAATATAGTGGTCTTAAAACATTGGCAGGGGCCTTTGTTGTGTTGTTTGGTGCTGTTTGTGCATGTCTTAATTGACATCTGTTAAGGAATTGGGTGTTTTTCTGGATTTATTCCGTGAATATTGGGACTGCAGGTATGTGGGTACTATCATTGGATAGCCCCTGTTTTTCTATATATTTCATGTCTTGTTGATATTTTTCATATTCTAAGCTTTACGTGGTCATTTCCTCATTTTTCACTTACAAAAGATAGCTGTTTAATTTTGTTTTTCGCATTTTACGGGCTAACCTTAAGTCTTAGGGTTAAGTGCTTAGTACCATTAGATAGGGCTAATTTAGCTCTATATTTCATGTCTCAATGTTGTTATAGCGTAATTTTGTGTTTTAAGGGTTTTAGCATTGTAGTGAATTTTTCTAAGTAGATTAGGTGTTTTTATTGGTTTTCTGGCTTTAGGGAGGCCGGGCCACTTCAGGCGGCACCTCCAATGTTGGGCGGGCGCTTCTGGAGGGTTCTTATTCAATTTGGCTGGTACAGATGCCGAATTCGTTGGTGTGCATGGGCTCTTAGATAGTGGTCTGTGTGTACATAGTGAATAAGACAGTTTGGGGCAACTTTAATTATCATACAACCATCTGGAGGTGATATCCTTGTTCCTCACTCAGTTTTCACTGTTTTTGGGGCACAATTGGCTGTGTTGGTTGCAAGGTTAGTTCTTCATTTAACTCAAATTTAGCAACAGGTTCTCTGGTATAGTCTTGCAAGCTATATCAAGTATTATTTCTGTCTCTGGTGTGGATTTTCATCTTACATCAAGTATCTTTGCTTTCTCTGGTGTGGAAATTGGTCTACATTTCAGTTCTTTGGTCTGGTAGTCTATCTGGGGACTACTTTCTTGGATCATGAAGCAGTCAAGTGTGTTGAAAAAGGGGCTTTAGCAAACAGGAACCAACTTACTTTAGCAAGTAAATCTCACTCTATTTTTCTAAAGGGACAGGGGATTTTCTCTCTGGTTTTTTCTCCAACTCCCTTGGTCAAGGCCTATAGCTAGTACTATAGGATTTTCTACATTTCTGGCACCCAACGTGCGGTAGAACTTTCTAGTTCTTTGGAATCTCTGTTTTCTTTGGTTGGCTCCTTTTGGTGTTTTGGTCTGGAGGGATGGCTTCTGGTTCCTCTATTCCTGTGGTGACTGTCAGTGGGGGAGATGTTTCTCCTGCTGTGATGGTCAGGGAGTGTGTTAGGATCAAAACTTGGGATGGTACCAAGTTTAATGGGTAGGATGTCAAGTGGTTTCTGGAGAAGTATGCAACTGCTGCTGGTGTAGATGGTGCTTCTTACCTGGACATGGTGAAGCAGATAATTTTCTTCATTGGTGATAGGGCAGTGGAGAAGGAGATTGTGGCCATGTCTGGTTACAAGAAGAGGGATTGGAAGTTATTGTGCAGGGAGATTTTGGATAGTGGGGTGTCAGGTTCACTATAGTGAATCTGAACAAGGTTTTCAGTGAATGGCAATCTTATGTTGGTCTTGGTAACTTGCATAGTTACAGAAAGTTTCTGCTACAGTTTGATCCTGTGGTGGAATACTTGGTGGAAGTGGAGGAGATGGCACATGAAAATGCTGCCAAGGAGGTTTTTTGGTCTTCCCTGGCTAGAGATGTCAGGATGGATGTGTTGAAGGAGCTTTCAAGGAAGGACTAGATGAAGACTCTTTCTAATGGGGACCAGAAGTTTCCTGCCTTGGATAAGGTGAAGGAGGCTGTTGAGGCCCATTTAAAGTTATTGGCTGTGGACACCTATCAGGAGGGGTGTGCCAAATATGTCAGCAAAGTCAGTGAGGCTTTGGCTGAAGAGGAAGTTAGGGTGAAGAAGGAGGAGAAGAATATGGCTCAGGCTCCCAAACAGGAGAGGGACCCAGTGGTGGAGCAGTTGGCTGATCTCACAAAGCAGCTGCATATTTTTGTTCAGGAGGCTAAGAAGGTCAATAAGGCACTTTCTCAGCCTAGAGATTTTGAAAGGAGGGCTTGTAGGAGTGATCCTTGGGTCTGCTCTTATTGCAGCAGGAGGGGGAACAGGTCCAATGATTTTTGGGCATTGAACAGGGATGTGTCTAAAGGAAAGGTGGAATTTGATAGCAGGGTTTTCAAGTTCTCTGATGGTTCATTTGTGAAGCCCAGTGAGGTGCAGGCTCCTGTTTATTTGGTCAGGAGACGGGGTGGTCTCAATCAAAGGAGGCCAAGGTTTCAGGTTATTCCTGATCAGGGGAAGTCTTCTGGTAAGGAAGATGATTATGGCAAGGGAAAGGGGAAGGAAGTCAATAATTTCTCTATTTCTACTTCCTTTAGTGGTTTGGAGTTGTATTCCTGCGGTGGACAGTCGAGTGGAGAATGCTTGAAAGTTGTTTATGATGTGGAAGCAGGGAAGGTGGGTAGGCCTAAGAGCAGTTCTCAGGGCCAACCAAAGCCAAATGCCTCAAAGGGGGATCCTAAGCTGAGTGCAGCTAGGAAGAGGTACAGAAAAGAGGAGCTGTACAAGATGCAGAAGGGTATGGCTGACATGGGCCCCCCTAGTTTTGGTGCCTTGAACATGAATGGTGAGCCAATGCCAATGGAGGTTGATTCTGACTCTGAGGAGGATGTCCCTTTGGCTTCATTGCCAAAGCCTGCTGGATTTAGAGGCTCTAGTAGGGATCTGGTTTTGTTCCTGTTTATGGTAAATCTGTTGGTGGTGCTGGTCCTCAAGAAGCTTCTAGGACCAAGGTAGTGAAGCCAAGGGCTCACTTTGAGAGGCCAGTGGTTTCTGGTCAATCTAATGTTATGGACTCTGTTCATGAAAGGATGAATAAGGGTCAGATTTCCCTTTCATATGGGGAATTGTATGCTATCATTCCAGGGTTGGCTGATAGACAGAAAAAGTTGTTGACCAGGAGAAGAGTTTCTTGTGGGGAGGTGGAATACATTTGTGATTCTGCTGAAAAGTTTGGTGAGGGGTTGGATGCTCATTTTTCTGATCCTCTGGGTTATGTTAATGTCACTCTTAATGGCAGGGAGGCAAGGGCATTGGTGGATTCAGGTTCTCAGATAAACCTGATTTCTTTGTTTGAGGCTACTCATTTGGGCCTCCCCATCAAAACTGGTATTGGTGGGAATTTGAGAGGGATTAGTGGCCATGTCACTGAATTGGTTGGAACTTCTGAGTTTGTGAAGTTGGATGTTGGTGGTGCCTCAGGAAATGTTCATTTTTATATTGCTAAGGGAACAGTTAAAGCTGTTTTGGTTGGGCCATTCTTAATGGATTTTCAGGCAAGAATTGGTTATCAATTTAGTTTAGCAATCAATTTGGAGTTAACTGGTGAATATGAAAGGAGACTTCACATGAGGTTATCATCCCCTGGAGAGGTAGGTTGGGAGACCAGGCCTGGTTTATCTTCAATGCGCCAGTGCATAAATTGTTGTAGGAGAAGAAGAGAATTGGGTTCTACCTCTGGTTTTTTGGAGTGTGGTTCAGGCTCTTGTGAGAGTCTGTCTTTTTTAGAGTAATTAGGGCTGATCACCCTAGTGCTACAACCTCTCCCCAAGATGAGGAAATCCCAGGTTGTAGTAGGTCAGCTCCCTTGGAGATATACCAAGTGGATTTTCAACTTTCTCTTTTTAATGTTTCTCTTCTCTGAAAGTATTCATCCTGTTTTTTATCAAGTCTCTGTTCTCTCTCAAGATTCTCAATTATTTTTAATTCAAGCTCAAGGAAGAAGATTGGTTATATATCTTTATTGAAAGATATGCGGAAAAGTTTTGGGGCAGTGAGATTGGGATCTAAAAGTAAGTCCTCCTGATGGTGCACTGCTAGGGTTTCTTCTACACCTTTCAAAAACATTACCTGGGCCACACCTGTGAGCATTGGGGAAAACCCTGGTTATTTTTGTAGTTCAGAAGAAAAATCAAGAAAAGAAGATAAAAATTTCAAGATAATTCCAGAAAATCAAAAAAAAACTGAATATAAAGAAGAATGAAGATTAAAAATATTTTTGTAAAGATTTTCAAGATCAATTTTTGGGCCTCCATCATGAGGTTAAACTGCAGAAGATCATGAAGAAAGAAGATCATCAAGATCAATTTTTGGGCCTCCAGCATGAGGATAAACTGGAAAATTTTAAAAGAGTTGATTCTGAAGATGAATCAAGATTTAAAGATTTGGAAGACGCAAGTGAAGATGAAGGTTTGGAATTGCGGAAAAGTTTTGGAGTGGTGAGATTGGGGTCTAAAAGTAAGTCCTCCCAATTGTGCACCGCCATGATTTCTTCTACATCTTTCAAAAATATTACCTTGGCCACACATGTGAGCAATGGAGGAACCCTTGGTTTTTGTTCAAGGTCTGGTGGTGAAGATTTCCTGAAGATCCCTCAAGTTGAAGGTGGAGCGGTAAAGTAGAAGAAGGTAGTGCAGAAGATTAGGCCTGTCAATGAGCCTATTCCTGTGGGTTTGAATCCACCCTTAAAGAGAACTCCTTTGTCAAGAGATATGTACTGTACTCCTTTGATGAACATTCATCCAGAATTTTCAGAGATGGCTATGGTGACTTTGGAAAGGTTGAAAGTTGTTAAATTTGCTCCTGATGGGTGGTTGTCTTAAGAAGAAAAGAAGTAGTTGTTGCACATTAATGTGCTAAGGGAAAAAGCTGTGGCTTTTGTTGAGGAGGAAAGCGGTGCGTTGAAGCACTCTTATGGGGAACCTTACTTGATTTCTGTGTTTTTTCATGAACCTTGGCAAATCAAAGCTATTCTGATTCCAGCTGCTATCAGAGAGGATTTTGTGGAGATTGTTAGGGAAAGAGTCAGGACTGGGTTATACAAACAATTGACATCCAGTTACTCAAGTCTAGTTTTCTGTGTAAAGTAGCAGAATGGAAAGTTGAGGGTGGTTCATGATCTTAGAGCCTTGAATAGAGTCACTATTAAGGATGCTGGTATGCCACCAAGTGCAGAGGATTTTGTTGAAGCTTTTGCTGGAAGGGTGTGTTATGGTTTGGGTGATATTATGGGTGGTTATGATGAGAGGGAATTTCATACGGATTCAAGGCCTCTCACAACCTTTGAGAATCCTTTGGGAAGATTTTATCTCACTAGGTTCCCTCAAGGAGCAACTAATTCAGTGGCAGTATATCAAGCACAGATGGCTTGTATTTTGCAGGATGAGGTTCTTACTCATGATGGTATTTTTATTGATGATTGTGGAATTAAAGGACCATCCACTGATTAAGGTAATGAGGTGTTAACTGAGAACCCTGAAATAAGGAGGTTTGTTTTGGAATATGCAATAACTCTAGAGAGAGTGTTGTTTAGGATTGAAGAGGCTGGTCTGACCATTTCAGGGTTAAAATTCTGTTGTTTTGTCCTGATTTGGGAATTCTGGGTCATGTGGTATGTAAAGAGGGAAGGATATTGTTTAAAAAAATAATTAATAAAATTCGGTCATGGCCAAGGCCTAAATATACTACTGAAGTCAGGGGATTTTTGGGTGTGTGTGTATATGTTAGGATTTTTATTAAAGATTTTTCATTGTTGGCTTCACCTTTAAGGAGGTTGACCAGGAAAGATGCATATTGGGAATGGACTGAAGAGTGTGAAGTGGCTTCTCAGAAGTTGAAAAAGGTTGTTGGGGAAGATATTGTTCTTCACAAGTTGGATTATGGTTTTGGTTCTGGAAAAATTTATCTGGAAGTAGACTCAAGCTATATTGCTGCTGGTGCTGTTTTGTCTCAGATAGATAAAACTGGGAGGGTCAGGCCAGTTAGATATGAGTCTTTGGTGTTTAATGAGGTGGAATCTAGGTATTCTCAACCTAAGTTGGAATTGTGTGGTGTAGCAAAAATTTTAAAGAAGCTACAGACTGTTTTTTGGGGGCAGAATTTTGAGCTGAAGTGTCACACACCATGTGACACTCGAGACAAAAGAAGCTCATTAAATCAATAATACAGAGGTCTAAATCCATACTCAAAGAGCAGAAAGAACTTCTACATAGCAACTGCAACTTTCCTTTGTGTACTCACTATTCAACCGTGTTAGTCTAAACTTTAAATGTAAATTAGTCAATCTCTCAATAGTGTGTTTAGTCTTTTCTTTGATAAGCAACACACAGCGCAGTAGTTAATGTAATATTCCACTAAAAGTTTTAATATGTATCTATGGGTTATTAACAGGGGTAGCAAGCATGGACGCTATGGTTAGTGGAGGATTAAAGGGTTAATGGATGTCAGTGACGAGGGTCCAGGTGTAAAAGGTGTATTTTTGGAGGTCTGTGGTGTGCGGAATAATGGATGGGTAAGAGGTCAATGCAAGGAGGGGTAATGGATATAAAAGGGGTTGGATTGTGGTTTGATATTTCATTAGAATTAAATTATAAAACATATATATAGTTAATAGTGGTAAAGCTTCAGGTTAAATCATTATTATTGTACATTTCCTTATTCCTCTCAGTAATCATTTCTAAAACTTAAAACTTTGATTAGTGAGTTTCCAACCCTTTTTAAGATCTTAAGAATATTAATATTACCTTTTAATTATATCAGAATTATTATCGAACATATCTCAAAGCAGTAGTTATTCCTTCGAGTCATCTTCAAATCACTTCCTCGAAAATTTCTTCTTTGCTTTGAAGAAGTTTCTAAACTACTCTCCTCATCTCACTTCCAGGAACACCCTCAGCATTGTGCATAGATTGTCCGGTTACATGCAGGTGGATGCAAAATCTTTGGTTCAGATGATCAATACACCTAGTCTTCCAAACGCTACAATGACTAGTTGGGTGGCATTTATTCAACATTTTTCTTTTGACCTGGTACACAAACCAGGCAAAAATTTTACAATGCCTGATAGATTATTAAGAAGGCCACCTAAAGATGAAGATTCTGAGGCTGAAGAGTTTGATGAAGATGTTCCAGTGGTTAGGGCCAGCACAAAGGGTGCTGAAGATTTTTCTGACCTTCCCCAAGAGGCTAAACTGGCTGGATCTGATCTTGATTCTTGTGATCAGGATGTTTTTGTGGATAAAAATGGAGTTGTTGTTTGGGACAGCTCAAATTTGGAAAATGGTGTTTTTTTTAGTGAACTGGATTCTCACAAGATTCAGTGGAAAGAGAAGCATGTGCCAAAATTTAAGGATTTGTATCCTGGTTGGGCTTGTCAATTGGCTCATGTTCACACTGGTGATTTTGAAGACAGAATTGTACCTTTGGATTTTGTTTTGTTGGATTTTAAAGATGAGACCTGAGTCATTCTGGGTTTTATTTTATTTTGGTGGAATATCTGTTGACCTTGGAGAGGCCAGATTGTTGTGATGATGATACTTGGTTGGCAATCAAGAAAAAGAGTCCTGGATTTTATGTGTCAGGAAAAAGGTTGATGAGGAAGAGACATCCTAATCCTCAAGTTGTAGTGACTCAGAAGAAGGGTCAAGAAGTTGTGTTGAAGTCTTTGCATGAAGACCTTGGTCATAGAGGCTTTGGGGAGACTTATAGAAGAGTAGCTGACAGATTTTGGTGGCCAGGTATGAAGTTGGCTGTGAAGGTTTGGGTTCAATCTTGTGAATAATTTCAAAGAAAAAGTCAGTTGAAACCCAAGGAGGTCGGACATGCTACTGGTGAATCAACTGTTTTTGGAAGAGTCAGTCTGGATGCTGTCCATATTAAAGAGGGAGGTATAAATACTTAATTGTTTCCAGGGATGATTTTTCTAGTTGGGTTGAGGCAGTTCCCCTGGTTAATTTGACTGCCAAGAATGTGTCAGAGTTTTTGAAGAAGGAGTGGATTTATAGGTATGGGTTGATGAAGTTGGTGACTGTTGATGGTGGGCCAGAGTTTGGTGCCAAATTTAAAGAAGCTTTGGCTAGTGTTGGTTCTAAAGTTAGAGTGGCTACACCTTATTATCCTGAAGCTAAAGGCATGGTTGAAAGAGGCCATCAAGTTATCAAGAATGCTTTGTTAAATATGTGTGGGGATAGTGCTGAAAAGTGGAGGCATTATTTACCCTTGGTGTTATTTGCTGATAGGGTCACTGTGAAGAGGACAACTGGATATTCTCCTTATGAGTTAATGTTTGGTCAGAAAGCTGTTCTAGCAGTGGACTTGGAAGCTGTCTCTTATCTTGGAATTGATTGGGATGAGGTGCACTTAACAGAAGAATTGCTCTGTGCCAGAATGCAATAGTTGTAATGTAGAGAGGAATTTTTAAGGGAAGGCATACTCTAGAATGATGAAGATTAGGAATCGATCAGTCAGATACTGGGACAAGAAGTTGGCTCATAGACTCAGGAATCCCTTGAGACCTGGTTGTTTGGTTTTGGTTTATAATAGAAGTCTGGAGAGTCAGTGGGGAAAAATGTTTGCTGACAGATGGAATGGACCTTACAGAGTCAGATCTCCAGTATCTAGAGTCTCTTATGTTTTGGAAGAGTTAGATGGTGCAGTCTTAAAGAAGAGAGTGGCTGCAGATTAGGTCAAGAGGTTTTATTCCAGAGGCACTAGAAATGAAGAAGATTGACTCCGCAAGGAGGATAAACTATGGAACGTTCTTTAAATTTTGGAATTTTTAGAGTTGCAGAGCAACTTTTGTGTTGGAAACTTTTTGTTAAAAGGTACCCATGGGTGGGGCTTCTAGATTTATTTTGGCAAGTGTAGGGGTAACTGATGGGCTGGCTGCTCTGTAGAACAGTTACCCCATATTGTCTTTTTCCAACTCTTTCTCTTAATTTGGTTGAACCCTAGTATTGGTTTCTTTTCACAGGTTTTGATCCTCTATGTCTTTAAACTGGGATTTCCTTTGGTTGTCAAGTGCTGGACTCTTCACTCTTATTGGTTTTGGTTTATTGTGTTGGATGTTGTGTTTTTGTTAGAAGGTACCCAGGGGGGGCTTCTAGATTTTCTTTTGGCAATTATGTGGGTAACTGATGAGCTGGCTGCTCTGGAGAACAGTTACCCCAGAATGTGTGTCTCAAGTCTTTTGTTTTTCCTAGTTGAATTCTAGTTCTGTTGTTTATTATTCAGGTTTCAAGTCCACTATGACTTTAAACTGGTTTGGGACTGGCTTTATTATCTTTGGTTTTTTTGGGTTGGTGATGGATCACTGGTGGTCTCCCATCATTTTTAAATATTGGAGGGAGCCCACCCAGTGATCATTTATATGGAATGGACTCTCTCTTACTGGACCTTCTCTTAATCTGAACCATCCATGGAACTGGACTTTCTTTGATTTTTTTAGATATGATTTTGCTAGATAGTAGTTTCAGATTATTTTCTTTTTTTTCTCTTTTTTTATTTTAATTTTTTATGGGGGTTGTTAAAATTATAAAATCAAAAATATAGGGTGTTACCACATCACGGTCACCTGGATGTGGGCAAGCATTGGTGGGGAAAGGCTCATCAATTGGCCAGGAAATGCTATTTTATCATTTTATTTTATTTTATTTTATTTTTCATTAATGCCATTTTTTTATTTTTTATTCTCATTGTTACCCTTAATTTATGTTTCTTATTTTAAATCATTTAAATTATTTAAGGTGTATCCACATAAAGGTGCACTTGGATGTGGGCAAGGTATCAGGGGATCAGCTCATCAATTGGCTGGGGAATACCATTTGTATTATTTTTTATCTTTTATTTTATTTCAATTATTTTTATTTTATTTATCAATTTTTAATTTTAGTATGTAAGTAGACTGTAAAAAAATTAGAATTTATAGTTATTAATTGTTTTTTATTATTTATTTATTATTTTGTTTTTAATCTTTTTGCAGGAGCTCAATGTCTGGATGATGAAGTTTCTGGAGGCTGGTCCAGATTATGTTTTTGTTTTTGTTTTTTGTTGGGGTTGTGGGAAGCACTGTGTTCTTTGAAGTGCATCCTGCTGGAGATATTATATGGATTATAATGGGCAGGAATGGGTTTTGATTGAAGTTCAGAAGAGGAAGAAGAAGAGGCAGGAATGGATTGTTGGAAGGTGTGCTTAATGATCCTAGACATCTTCTAGTGGTTTTCCAATAGTTTTTTCCTCAAGGTTTTCTCAAAGTCATTTAAAGGTCTGTGGAGGGCAAAGGCTTTCAGCATGTTTGAACACATGGTGCTGAGGTGTTGTTTCATGTCTCCATAATCCAGGGTCAAAGAAGTTTCTAGAGGTTGGCCAACTCCAATAGTAAATTCAGGAGGAGGGGTGCCAACTAGACAAGAAGAATTGGATCAGTAATTATTTTTGTTGAAGAAATTGGATGAATTAATGTGGTACTTACAGATTGGAAGCTCATCAAATTTGTAAGTGGCCGGAGTTTGGACTTCTGAAGATTTTGGAATGGTGATAGTAGGTGGATCAATCAGTGAAAGATATGGATTCTCTTGGTCTTCCTCTGAAAGGTTTTGAGAAGGTGAACTAGGAGGCTGATGTTCCTGGGGCCTAGTTGGAGAAGCAGGTCTGCTGTTGCTGTTGTTAATAGTTCTGCTTGATTCAGTTGGATGGGGTGCTGGTGATGGAGTACCAGTGTTGTTATAAGATGGGGAAGGAGAGGGTGATCTGGAATGGATTGATCTCTTCTGGATGGAGCTTTTGAAGAAATGGAACTTTCAGAAGAATAGTTGGCTGACAGAGGAGGGGTGTAGTTTTTTTGCCTTAACTGGGGGCGAAATTTTTGCTTTGGTGCAGTGTTGGATGCTCTGGTGTCTTCCTGTGGTCCTCTGGAAGGTTTCCTAGAATTTAGTGAAATTTTGGAGTTTTTGGACTTTGGAAAGGTTGGCTGCATTTCTCTGGGAGTATTGGTAGGTGGCTGCATGGAGTTGTTTTTGTTGATTGGAGGAATTTGGCTGTTTTCCGGTTGTTTTTAGAGGTTTTGAGCCTGATTTTCACTGTCTAGTGAGGCGTGTGGGCCACCTAATGTCCGCAGGGCTGCCTAATGTCGGCAGGGCTGCCTAATGTTTGCAGGGCCTCCTGGACGTGGTCTAGCAGCCTAGGAGCTAATTTTGAAGCTTTTGGAGCTAATTTAGCAGAGATAAAAGCTGTTTTATAGGAAGTTAAAGCAGGCCTTTTTGGGAGAGTTCTGGAAACTGAGTTCCGGGATCTTCTGGATGGTGCTGAGGATAAAGATGAAGAGGCTTGACCAAGCTCTGGGGATCTGGTAGGGAATCTGGAGAGGTACTTTTGAGAAGGTGAAGGAGGAGGAATAGGGTAGTTGGCATCTCTGTCACATTTCTTCTTTTTTGAGTAGCAAGAATCACAGGCCCTGTTGTAGAATTTGGCTTCAGGAGTTGGAAGAGTGAATGTGCAAGGTCTGCACATGTGGATGCACTGCTTGAAGGCATAGTCCTTGGGAGAAGTGAAGCAAGGAAGATTGGAGGGGTCAACATCAGGGGATTCATTCATGATCTGTGCTGAGAAAAGATGATGGAAAGAGATAAGAAGGAGATTTTTGTCAGTGATGGGTAGATGATGAAGTGAAGGTGGAAGTTCAGCAGGTTGGCTGTAGGTGTATTCTGTATGAAATTGGCTGGGTCTATTTTATGAAAAATTTTGGTAGTCCATCAAGACTCTAAACTGAAAAATCTATTGTTTCAAGAATAGTCCATCAAGACTTTAAACTGAACACTATGTGTTAGTCCCCCAAGACTTTAAACTGAGGATTTTTTGATGTTGAAGTCCCCCAAGACTATAAACTGAGGAATGGGTTTTGTTGTTGGAAGGGGTTTGAAAGATTGGTGGAGGGTATCCACAGGGGGAGCCTCTGAATTTAGCAAAGCAAGTTTGGGGGTAATTGATGGGCTGGAAGCTCTATTCACAATTACCACAGAATTTTAGTTTTTTCTCTGTGTCTTAATGTGGTTGATCTCTGGTTCTGGGTTTATGATTTAGGTTTTTGAGTCCCCCAAGACTTTAAACTGGGTGTTTTTGAGTCCCCCAAGACTATAAAATGAGGATGGTCCCTCAAGACTTAAAACTGAGGTTCGTTTGTGGTTACATCCTATAGAGGGTGTGGTCAATTTTTCTTTCTGAATCAAGCTCAAGTACTAGTGGAATTACAGAGGGAATCAAGAGATGAAATGAAGTGTTCAGAATTAGCTTTGAGCTGGTGAATGAGGTGTCTTCTTTTCTCAATGTCCTGTGGATCTCTAGCAGGAGTGGATTGGAAGTAGTTTAGCAGAAGGTGTTTCTGTTGAGATGTGTGTTGTTGGAACTTGGCCTTAATTGTGGGCAAGTGGTTTGGTGTTGGTGGTTCAATGGATGCTACATTGTTATCATCACTGTCAGAAGATGGAGGAACTGAGAAGTCATCAGTTTTATAAAGTGGAAAGAAGAAATGGAAGTTTTTACCATCAGATGGACCAGGGATGGTGGAACTTGTTCTTTTAGTGGTTTTGGCACTATTCTTGGAGGGTGTAGCTTTTTGATTAATCTGGGAATCAAGATGGATGGCCTAGATCTTTTGGTGCTGGTAAAAGATGGACCAGGTTGAGGTGGAGGTGAAGCTGTTGCAAAAGATAATGGACCAGGTCTGTAGCAGGTCTTCTTTGTGGATTGGAAGACATCACAGGACGTTCTGAATGAATGGACAGGAGGTGTGATGGTTCAGATTAGATTATTTTCAATACAATATTGGCAAGGACCTATCTCAGAGGCAGATTTTGGAAGAAGGTTGAATATGGTGGTTTGATGAAGAAAGAATGTGGAAATTCTTAATTTGAGGGAGAATGTGGTCTTCCAACATTGGCAGGGGCCTTTTTTGTGTTTTTTGGCACTGTTTGTGCATGTCTTAATTGAAATCTGTTGAGGAATTGGGTGTTTTTCTGGATTTATTCCGTGAATATTGGGACTGCGGGTATGTAGGTACTATCATTGGATAGCCCCAGTTTTTCTATATATTTCATGTCTTGTTGATATTTTTCATATTCTAAGTTTTAAGTGGTCATTTCCTCATTTTTCAGATACAAAAGATAGCAGTTTAATTTTGTTTTTTGCATTTTACAGGCTAACCTTAAGTCTTAGGGTTAAGTGCTTAGTACCATTAGATAGGGCTAATTTAGCTCTATATTTCATGTCTCAATGTTGTTATAGTGAAATTCTGTGTTTAAAAGGTTTTAGTAGTTGTAGCTAATTTTTCTAAGTAGATTAGTTGTTTTTATTGGTTTTCTGGCTTCAGGGAGGCCGGGCCGCTTCAGGAGGAACCTACGACGTTGGGAGGCCTTCCCACCTCTTTTTTAGAAGGTTGGGGAGCACTTCTGGAGGGTTTTTATTCAATTTGGCTGGTACAGGTTCCAAATTTGTTGGTGTGCATGGGCTCTTAGATAGTGGTCTGTGTGTACATAGTGAATAAGACAGTTTTGGGCAACTTTAATTATCATACAACCATCCGGAGGTGATATCCTTGTTCCTCACTCAGTTTTCACTGTTTTTTGGCCACAATTGGCTGTGTTGGTTGCAAGGTTAGTTCTTCATTTAACTCAACTTTAGCAACAGGTTCTATGGTAAAGTCTTGCAAGCTATATCAAGTATTATTTCTGTCTCTGCTGTGTATTTTCAGCCTACATCAAGTATCTTTGCTTTCTCTGGTGTGGACATTGGTCTACATTTCAGTTCTTTGGTCTGGTAGTCTGTCTGGGGACTACTTTCTAGGCTCATCAAGCAGTCAAGTGTGTTGAAAAAGAGGCTTTAGCAAACAGGAACCAACTTACTTTAGCAAGTAAATCTCACTCTATTTTTCTAATGGGACAGGAGATTTTCTCTCTGTTTTTTTCTCCAACTCCCTTGGTCAAGGCCTATAGCTAGTACTATAGGATTGTCTAAGAGATCAGCTCATAGTTTTGGTGGACTAACCTTCTTCAAATTCCTACATTAATTGTCCATATAAAGAATAGATTGCCTCTTCAAGGTCATGGGCAAACAAGGATTTATGACTTGGAAGTTTAAGGTCATTGAGGACCAAATATTCCATCAATTGCAACTTCCTACTGTTGTCCTTAAGCACAAACTTTTTTACACTATCCATTTTTCTCCAATTTTTCTCCTCCAATCCAGGTTATCTTTTCCATGCTAATTATCAACATTTAAAGCTGAAATTTTCAAAATTAACTGCTTTTAAATATGAAGCCTGTGACTACTGCTCTTTATTTATCAAGAGTTCAAATACACCTACACCCTGAAAAGACACAACTAAAATAGGGCCTGTTCCCACTGTTTTGAAAAGAAGAGAAAATTCTCTGGCCTCAAATATTTCTCCTTCAAATTTCAAGCCACCAGCCTTTCTTTCCACTGTCATCCTTCTCCTTCATATCCTACATCCACCAACTCCAAAAATCCTGCTCCTTTCACCACACAATATATGGGGAAGGATTGCTAGCAAGTCCTCAACTTGAAGTCAGATAGAAATCAGATGGAACTCAGACTGAAGTAATAGTGAACTTTTAATAGAAGTTCACACTAATAATAATGGATATATATTGAAAACATAGTGAAAGTTTAAGGATAACTGAATGGAAGCCAGACAGAATAATTCCATGAGTTTACTCAATGCACAGTATTTTTTGATGAAATTTATTTAAATAATACTTTTTTAAATAAAGTCTATCAATTAAAATGGATTGAAAATATCACAATTCTTAAATACAATAATTTTATTAAAAACTTTCAGATTACATATAAAAAAAATCAGTGACATTTTTTATTACCTACAATTGTTTTTCTAGAATTGAAAGACTGTAATTTTACTATTAACCCAATATAAACCAAATTTCTCCTTGATGTATTTTTTGAATGTCAATATTTAGAAATGATATATTTCAATCTATTGAATTTTCTTTAAAAAATAGAATCAACAGAAAACTTAAATTACTTATTATAGATTACAATTAAAAACATGGAAAACTAAAATTTAAAGTATGGCAATTATTTTTGAAGCTTTTTGAGTGAATGAAGAACTTTCACAACTTCTTTACACTAGTTAATTTTAAATGAAAAATAGTTGATTATGTATCTTAGAATTAGCATATATCTTTGGGCTTCAGACTCCAATGCATTTTGGGGGCATAGAAAATGCAAGAAAAGGAAAAACAAATCACCAAATATTTTTCTCTTCTTAAAATTCAACCATTTCCCCAGCTACTAAGACAATATATATACTATATCATGGTTATATGAAATATCTATCTAAACTTTAGAATATCTTTTTTATTGATTTCATAAATATTTTTTTGGCATACTTTCAGTTGGTGATTTGATCTAGAGAGCTCTAAAAAATACCACTCTGTGAATTCCTTTCATAAAAAATACAGATAAAATGTGCCTAAATTTATGAAAATAATTTTTAGGTAAAAGAAGAATATTTCTTAAAAATTTTAGCTGAATAGTATAGGGTACTTTAATTCTGATATTTGAGATTAAAAAACTGTTCATCTGGAGATTCACCTCACAAATTTTATAGTTATTCCATTTTAAAAGAATTTAAGGCTTTTATAAAATTCAAATACCTTACGAAAGAGGTAGAGCTGATATTATTTATCATTCCATAATTTTATTTGTAGAAAGACATCTATATAAAACTTTTTTTGTAAGAAAGATACAATAGATAACTTTATCCATGACAATATAAATTTTTACCATTATACAAATTAATGTCTGATTAGTATAAATTTATTACAATACTTTAAAATATATGTAAAAATAATTTAGCTTTTTTATTCAAATTTTCTTTATTAAAATTGTAGAGTATCATGCTCTTGGTTTGTGAGATAAATAAATTTACAAGATAATTCTACAGCTCTAAAATTGGGCCTTCTCATATTAGAAATATAGGTTAATTGTTTTTCAATTCTTTAATGAAAAAAGATAATAAAACCTATAGGTAAAAATAAATTATCTTATACATTTTATGAGTCAATATATTTGATACTTTCTAGAAAAAAACACTATATAAATCCTCTTAAAGATTTTAATTATCAAAATTCAATACATGAATAATTAATTTTTTACTTAAATTAATTTCAACTGAGAGTATTATAAATTTCCATTAAAGATTAAAGCAAAAAAACAAGTTAATAAGTTTACTTTGATTACTATTTAAAATTTTGGAAATATTTTATGTTTATATTTTGAAAACTTCTATTATTATGCATCAAAATTGATTTAAACTTAGTTATATTGATCTATATTAAAGAATGTGTTAATAGGAAGTACCTGCAATATTTCTTTTTAAAAGAGATTTTTTTCTTTAGTTAAAGTATATTGAGTATCAATAGGAGCTTTCAAAACTATTTATAGATATTATAGGAATATAAACATAGCTGTATAATTTTTTTTCAGTATATCAATTGAAAGCAAAATCAGTCTATAATAGTTGAAGATAAAATGACTTCTATTTAAAATAATTTTTTTATTTATTCCCATAAATTCATATCATGTAGAAAAATTATTTCAGTTAAAAAAATATAATAAGACTTAAATTATCATATCTTTTTTTTTAATTTCAAGAAATTAAAGAACTTCTCACAGTTTAACTATGGTTGAACCACAATTGTGCATAGGTTGTTATTGAAAGCTCAATCTAAGTTCTACCAAAGCTAAGATATTTAATTTTAAATAATTGTATGTATTTATTTTGATAAAAGATTTTTAGAAATTAAGATATCTCAGATATTTGTATCTTTTACATGATTAAATAATAACACATATATTATGAAATCTTATACTTTCTCTTCCCCTTAGTGTTTAGTAATTACATTTATTTATTATGGTACATATAGTAATCAGAAATTAAAAAATTAAGAGAGATAATAATAATTTTATTATTAAATCTTGTGGTAAATCTTCATTTTAAGCCCATGATTCATGTAAAAGGTATTTTTTCACCCCAGCAGAAGAACTCACATGTAAATTCTAAATTATGTAAACTCACCTAATGATGCCTATGAAAACGGTTTAAAATTTAATCAGATTTTTTTGGTTAAAATTATTTTCTAAAATACCTATTATTTTTTTGTCATATATATAATTATCAATTACATTAGATAAAAAGTTTTTAAATAAAAATAATACTAATACTATATGGGTATTTTTTATATCATATTACTTCTCATTATTTATATTACAATGTATATAAATAATGACCAATACGTCTGTATTTTGAGTTAGTGAACAATTATACAAATCCAAACACCATAATTTAAAAATAACTTACAGCTTGATTGTCCTATTTAATATGCTAATGTATGTCTAAAACTACATTTGAGTTAATTGTTTCACCTTATATATTTTATGTTTGAGCTAATATTTTATGGCAGTGACTCTGTTCTTTGCCTGAAGAGCAGAGTCCATCCTCCTATTTTCACACTCAGTTTGCACCAATCCCCATCCCTTTCAATTCTATCAACACATGGTTTTCTTCCCTCCCAACCCCTTTTGCTACCCTCCAAGCCCCATTGTATGCCATCTTCTTTTGATCCCCATTTCACCCCTCCCAACCTCTCCCCAGCCTTTTTCTTCATACAAAATGCCTTGGAAACCCTTAATCTTCCCTTTCAACTCTTTTCCAACCTTTTTGCTACCCCATATACCCTTCCTCACTCCTCTCTCCAGCCTCCCCAACCCTTTTATCCCCATTCCTCCCCTTTAACTTGCCTCCACAAACTTTGAACCCCAATTTCCTCCCTTTCAACTCAGTCCTTATTTCTGTATATAAAAATAAATTTTTTTGGAGGAATAGGGAGGCAAGAGAACTGGAAGGAGAGGGATGGAGAGGGGTTGAGAGGGAGAGAAAAATGTGGATAGGGTTTGAAAATGATGAAGAACGGAGTGAAAAGGGTGGATAAAAAAATGAGGTGAGGAAAAAGGAATATTTCTAAGGGAAAAGAGTGGTGTATTCTTGAGAGGGAGTAAAAAAAGACGTTAAAAGAAGATAGTAATAAAAAATTGATATATAAAAAATTTAAAATATCACCATGCAATATGGGGTAAAGACATGCTAGAAAGTCCACAATCTTGAACCCTAATTCATATCTTTTTCAGCACACATTGAGGTGGTGATGAAACAATCATGAAGAAATATTGAATTCACTTTAAAAACACCTTGAAACTGATTTGAACCTTCATTTAACCACAGTTGATTAATAGCTCAAAAAATATTCACAGCAGGAAAAAAAGTGTGAACTAGACATGTAGTGCTATTTTTGCATCTTGAAATAATTCCTGATAGAATTCCAAGTGGCACTTCCATCTGATACCTCCCTCCCCTGATTCTCCCTTATCTTTAATCTGCCTTCCTATCCTACACCTAATATCTCATTTCTAACCTCAATATATACTTGCCCTTTCTATCCTGTCCCTTCCCTTCACAGTGATAAAACAACTCTCCTCTCCTTCCACCCCTCTCCCTTCTACTCTCTTTATTTTTCACACCTCCCCCAGAACCTCACTCACCTTTCCCAGCCCACTTTCATTATTTAGTTTTATTTTACTTTGTATTTTTTTCATGTTTCTTCACTACAAATATCTTTCTTTTCAACATTTTGCCACATTTTTTTGGTAAACACAAGCAACTCAAATTCTGAAATATGTATTTAGTAACATATTATACCACTTGGAATGGGTTATAATTCATCAAGATTTTATTCCTTGTTATTTCTAATTAATACATATTAATTATTCTTAAGTTTATCAAATGTTGGCTACTTCCCATGCCCTTGCATGCCTTCCCAGCACTTTTTTCACCTCTCGAATCTCATTGCTCACCTCACACAGAAAAATGGAGGGATTGGGGAAGGCTGGGGAAGGTGAGAGAGGGGCTTTACAGGGCTGGGAGAGGTTAAAAAAGCTTCTAACACATTTGGCAAGGCTGTAAAAGGTGAGAGAGGGTATTTAAAGGGCTAGGAGAGGTGATAAAAGCCTCTCACCCACTACTACCAGCCCTAACTAGTCTTTACAGCACCTTGCTCACCTCTCCAGCCAAATTAAGTGACTGGGGAGGCTGGGGGAGGTGAGAAAGGGGCTTTTAAATTCTGAGAGAGGTGATAAAAGCCTCTCACTAACTTCTCTCAGCCCTCCTTAGTCTTTAAAGCACCTCTCTCACATCTACAGCAAAATTTAGGGACTGGGGGAGGCTGGGGGATATGAGTGAAGAGCTGTAAAGGGCTTGGGAAGGTGAGAAAGGGCTAGGGGAGGTAAGCCAGAGATGGGGAATGTGGAAAATAGACTGGGGAGGTGAGTAATAATTTGTGAATTTGGGTGAAAGGCTGGTGAGAGCTAATGGAGGTGATTGGGGTGAGAGAGAGGTTGTAAAAGGGGTGAAGTTGTGTTAAAATTGAAAATAGAGTAGAGGTGAGTAGCAAGGTGAGCTTAAACTTTGATTTTAAAGTTTAAAGGGTGCAGCAAATGTATCAGGGGGGAAATAAAAGGGTGGGGAGTGGTAATAGAATTAACAGAAATGACAAGGCAGAAAAATTTGTGTGGGTAGATTGAGAGGTTGTTCATTGAGTTAGTGAAAAATAGAGAGTTAACTTTGTTCATTGAGAAAACATCAGAGTCCACCCCTTCAATCTACAGCTCTATTCTTCAAATATGGAAAATGATTTATAAATATTTTTATTGATATTTTTGAGCTTAAACCTATAGTTTATGTCATTATTTTATATTTTTGATTTACAATGCACTTTAAGAATAAGAAAGTAATATAGTAAAACAATTGGTAATGAAATACCATTTTGCTTTTTTACACAAGAATTCACAGAATGTTTCTGATAACTATAAAAGATAGAAATAAATAATAAAATAGGAAAATTGTAGCAAAAAGCTGAAAACTAGAACAAAACATTTAAATAAATTCAAAACTTTTGAACTTATGTATTATATGAGTTTAATGTATTTATTTTTAAATGTAATAGTAAAATATGTTGGTTATATCAAAAATAGATTTGAATTAAATTAAATAATTCAAGTAAAGGTTGAAGTAAAGATTTAGCAAAATATATAACCATTTAGGTTGATTGTTTGTTTTTTGATTGCTATATATAACTCCATAATTGAATGTGTTAACTGCAAATTTAAAAAAAATAAATAAGTTATCTACCTCAATATATTTATGATAATCTATTCAGTATCAGAAAAAACTTTCTGAGTACTTTATTTTACTAAATTTATTCATTTCGCTGACTATATACATTTTCAAAAAAATTATTTATCATGCTTTTTGTGGAACTTAGATTGAACTCTCAATGCAATCTTGTTTCCAATTGTGGTTCAAGCTAATTTAAGCCATGAAAAATTTAAACTTTTTTAGATGTTTTATTAAATAATTTTAGATATAAAAATAATTATATTTTTATATCAAAACATTTTAATTAAATACTTTGAAGTTCTGAAGATAAGTACAAATTGATAATCAATTTTAGAAAATATTATATTAAACATAGTTTTAAGTTGATTATATATTATTATGATATTATTTCTTTCAATATAACAGATGAGGTACCAACCTAAAAATAAATTTTTTACAACTATATTATATAAAAAAGATATCAGCTCTTCTGCTTAGATTTGAAGTACTTCAAAAAATTATTTTTGGCTTAGGTACACATTATATAGAGTATTCAGAGCATCATATTAATTTTTAGACTTTTACTTGTAGTTTGAAGGGAAGCTTCACAGGATAAAATTGGTCATTTTATAAAAAAAAAATATGTAAATATCTTTTAGATCAATATATATTTTTATAAAATGTCTAATTTTAATATTCATGTTTTTTTTTAAGTCTGTTATGAAGATTTTAAATTTTTCTGTTTAAATTAATTTTTATAATAATAAAGAGTCATAAAATTTATAAATTTTCCATTTCAAAATAACTCTTTTTCCACCAAATCAACAATGGTTATTTTTTAAAATATGCCATATTGTGCCCCAAAAACACCTTTCTAATGAAAATTAATGTAAAGTTTGTGGATTGCTTATTTTGTTGTAAAATTCCTTTTAAATAATTACATATTTTTAACATTGATACCCCCTAATATACTCATTCCAGTATTGCTTGGTGATAAGGCCAATTCAAAGAAAGTTTTTAAATTCTTCTGTTTGAATAAAATATCAAAGGGATTGTTTTTCATACACTTAGAAATTGAATAAAAAAATCATATAAGATCTACCTATCAGCATCAATATCATATTTCCAATAAATCATTGATTAGTCTTGAACCCATATATTTAATTTTACAATTATGTGTAAGTGTTCAGTTGTGAATTACTCCTATCAAAACTTTAATTCTAATTACAAAAAAGCATACTTGCAATGTTTCATTTAATTTATTTTTCAACCCCATAGAATTGAAATATTTTTTTATCATTTAAAACATGGAAGAATATTATTTTAAATCAAAAAATGATTGCCTTTACAGCTGCTTTTCTACATGGGTATAATCTAAAGTACCTATTGTGTCTTTTTTAAAAAATGAATATCGTATAATAATTTTTCAATTTGAAACTGATAATTATGAAAAAGTACCACTTTTTTCTATTTAATTCAGTTCTTGAACAATAATACAATCAAAGTATTTACCTGAAGCACATTTTTAACATGAGAACACTTTTCAAATTATATGGTGCTTACTCTCAGGTTGACACTGAAATTATCCCACAATTTAGCTTTGAAGAAAATTCAAGCAATAATATTAAAGTTTAAATTAATTTAAAATAATTTGTTTTTATTATTTTTAATTCTATATATATCTAGCTTGAATTTTGTTCTTTCATATGGAAAATTCACTAAGTAGTGATTAATTATTTCAACTCATGAGATTACTCTACCAAATAACCATATTTACATGGATATTTGATGAAATACATCATGAAGAGTTCCAGAATATCATAAATCTATTAAATTGAATAAATTTATATTGCAAAAATTCTTAGTAGTTGAATATTAAATAGAAAAAAAAGAGGAAATAGATATTTTCTCTTAACTTTAATCATCTTCTTGCATACAAAAAAATAAATAACTGGATTAAAATTCACTGGTATAAGAATTATACTTCTATCTAGACATATAATAAAATTTTTATCAATTATTAGTGCTTAGTGTAAAGAAGCTATTAAAGGACTTTATTGAAAGAGAAAATAAGAAAGCATATTTCTATCTTTTATTTTATTTTAATTATGAGTATTTTCACATTATTTAGAATAGAAAATTGAGAATTTTGATGGTTCAATATGTTTCTTAAATAAATTCATTGAAATAAAAATAATTATACTTTATCATCAGAAATAATAAAAATACAAAAAAAAATCTTGTAATGTGGTTTAAATTAAAAAATAAAAGCTTCAAATTCTTGGTTAAAAGGTGTTATCAATAAAAAGAACCACTGAAATTATTATATATTTTTTCAAAAAAAAAATAGAATAAAATCATTAGAGGGGTTAACAGTGATTTTTTGAAATAAATAGTATAATTTTCAGTCTTTTTAATGATCAAGTTAAATTAAAAATGAAAATGAAAATGAGTTTTATGAAAAAAAATCTGTGAATGGATCAGATTATTAATCTTTGCTTGTTAATATTTATATAAATTATTCATTAAACTTTCACTATTATTCCAGCACAGAATCATCCATTTTTAGTGAAGAGCTCAAGATGAGTTCTGAGTCAAATCTGAGTTCAGTCTGAGTCGAGTCTGAGTTCCATCTGACTTCAAGTTGAAAACTTGCTAGCAAGTACCCTCTAAATATCGCATGGTTTATATAAAATATTTTACAAAGAGTGGGCACAGAAATTCCTTGAACCTAAAAATCCACAAGTCCTAGACTTTTATTTTCTTCATTTACTTAAATCAAATAAAAATCTACATTTTAATATTTTGAAAATTATGAAGATGAAAGGAAATAAATTTTAATAAATATTAGTATGTAAATATTTTTTATTTACTAGTAAAATATAATATGTCAATTGAATTTGAAAATTATCAGTCTAAGTAAAGTCTTTTTGACATCATTTTTAGGATTTTTGTACCTTCTTTAGGTACTATAATGATTTATAATATTCAATACTATCTAGTCATGAGATAAGTTAATAACTTTTTCAATTCATGAAAGTAATACAATGAATAATATAAATGCACAAAATAATCTTTAATGAACAAATTGAAATATTTTAAATTATAGTTTCTCCATGTATTACTGGCAAAAGTACCTTATATAATTATGGCAGATGTTATCTTGCCAAATCTATACTTTGGTTTTCTTTTTTTTAAAATTGAAAAAGAAACTGCTAAAAAAGTTTAAAAAATATGTATTTTTCATAAAAATTTGGGTGGGGTCTGCACTGCATTAAAATTTCTATAAAAAATATTATTATTAATATCTCAAGATTTTTTCAAACTATTATTACCTATGCTTCATTAAATGTTCAAGTTGTATTCATTTTGGGTTCAATAGAATGTCAATATTTTTTCTTGGTGGTTTCATCACTAATTCAATGTGGGCTCAAAAAAATATGAATTAGGGTTCAAGGTTGTGGACTTACTAGCAAGTCCGCCCCCCATATTGCATGGTGTTTTAAACCTTCTGCCTTTTTGAACATTCCTTTGGACTCTGAATCCCTGGGTCATCCTCCATCTGCTCTTCTTGCTGCTCAATCTCTTTATTCAGGGCTCTCTGACAATGTATGCTATTATCTAAGTAAGATTTTAATAGTAAATATTAATGGTTTTACTAATTATTGATAAACTATTTAATGATTAAGACTCAGGGAAAGACTAATTAAATAATTATGCTCTATTTAAACTCACAATATTTTGTTTGGTGTGTGCAAGTGGAGGAGAATAAGTTAATATAATATAGTTACAGCTAATATAAAGTTAATATAATTTTATAAATGTTTTAAAATATATTTTAATATGATAATAATTGTGTTATAAATTTTTTTGAGTTGTAGCAAGTAAGTGATGTACAATAATTCATCAAATCCTCCTTTACTTATATCAAAATCCACTGGAGTCCACAGACCTTTAATCCAGATGATTTCACTACTATCCCCTGAAGTTACAGCACTTTGAGAGCTAATTAACTCCCCATGGCATCCACGTTAAGCATTTTCAACACCTAGACCTCCATTTAGGACCATTCATTACAATTAATGATATCATAAACCCATACCATAAATAGAGAAAAGATAAAAGTGGATACCATAAAGAAACAGTAAAAATAACTCATCCAAAGAGTATAGAAGGAAACCCAAAATACACAATGAACCAAATGAACTGTTTAAGCCACAAATAGCATCCCCAAGCATCCATATTAACCCAGTAATTATATCCCAGCCCATAAGTACACAAAAATCCATCAAAGGAAGCACATAAAGTTGTCCAAACTAAATATATGCATCTGAAAAAGGTGTATAAGCTTTTTAGGTATTGTGAGTCCATTGAATAAGTCCATATGACCTAAAATAAGCATAAAAATAACACTTATAGGCTATTTAGAAGTTAAAACCTGCTTATAGAACTCTATATATATAATGTCAGGCTGAAGAACTAATAAGTGCTCAGAAAGATTGTTGTCCAGAAGCATTTATGGTCCAGTATGAATATTAGTTGTCCACCAATCCAATTTAAAGTAAAATATTGTATCAACTCAAATATTAGTAACCTGTATATATAACACACTGAAAGGTATGTATTATATTATTCTGCCATTAAATTTCTAATTTTTTAAAGTAAAATCCTTTTGATATTATATGTAAAGAAAAGATTTATTAAATCTTCATGTAATTGGCCTTATAAATAAGAATTACTAGAATGAATACATTTTTAAAAAATGAATTCGGATAGAGAATATTTAAACTCATAAGTACACATTTAAAACAGAAACTTAAGGTTAAACTTTAAGTTTTTACAACAATATATATTTATTTGAAATAAATTTATTTAATTTTTTAAAAATATACCATTTTTATCCAATGAGATTTGCCTTTTATTTACACATAAAAATCAAGAAAAAAAACTTGAGGCTTTGAAGGATCTATATAATTTGTACTGAAAATGAACAAATTTTTTTTTGAGTTTGTATCAATCTAAAAAGATGATCGGAAAAAATTTTTATATGTTAAAGTTGTATTAAAATAGTTTTTAGTTATCTTCTTAGTCTTTAATGGGAAAAAAAAGAATAAATTCATAATATTGGAAAACCAACATCCGAATATTTTTAGTAATTAATTTATCCAATATGATTCATCATTTGTATTTTTTTCCAGAAATCTAAAGTATTTAATATAAATCATGTTGATATAAGAATATACTTATGTTTAAATTTAAAAATATTTGAAATTTTTTTTAAAAAATTATAAATTTTCCCACAGTTTAACTTAGCTTGAACCACAGTTTGAAACAGGATCTCTTTTTGAGTTCAATCTAAGTCTCACCAAAATTAAGATATATTTTTTTTGGAAAATGTATATAGTCATTGAAATGAAAAAACTTGAATAAAAAAATTACTTGAAAGTTTTTCTTTTATTTAATAGATTTTAGAGAAGATATTGAGGAAACTAATGTACTCATTTTATTAAATTTCTAGTTATCATGACTAATTATTATTTCATGTACAGTAATGATAGAGAATAAAATAATTCAAAAGTTTTACTATATATCTCAATGTGTTTCACTTTAAATACTTATTTAAATTTTATTTTTGAATTTATAAATATAATACATCTCACTAAAATTGTTTTGAACTAAATTAAAAGATCTATACATTCATTTTATAAAAGAAAAAAAGTGCATTAGCTCAAAAGTTTAATATAAGCTTTTTTACTTTTCTCAACTTGTTTTAAAATGTTCTTCATTTTATTGGTTTTCTATCTTATTTATATTCTTAATAAACATTATGTAAAAGACTTTATAAAAATTGAAATAGTATTTAATGGCTAGTTTTTACACTCCTGTAGATCTTCAGTCTCAATTTTTAGTATATTTACAAGAATTAAATAAATAAGTATTGATGTGTACAAATAAAAATAAACCACTTTTACATTTTGTAAAAAATTGTTGCTGAAATCAGACAGGGTAAACTCTGTTCTTTGGCAAAGGTAGAGTCCACCTTCAGTATTTTTCAACCTTCTTCCACATCCTTTTTAGCTCTATACATGCCTTTCTCTGCCTTTTTATTCTTTCTGACTTCTTTCCCGTATCTCTTCTTTTGATAAAAATCACAATGCAGTTACTGTGGTATCAAAAATTTATGAGTAAGTTTCAATACTCCACACCCCTCCCCTCCCCTCCCCTTTTACTCTTCACCCCACCCCACTACTCTTTCTCCCCTCCTCATCTAAACTCACCCATTTCTCACTCCTGCCTACCACACCCCACCCCTTTCACTCCCCATCTCAACCTTTCCTTTCCACCCTTTCACCCACCAAGACCTTTTTAAGATTTCCTAAACCTCTCTCTTTCAAATATAACCTTATGGTTCCCCATCCCAACCATTTATCCTCAAAATAATCTCATTCCTTCTTCTGCTCACCCCACCTCTCTGGCTTGTAAATTCACCACTTTTTTCCATATAGAGTAAGAGGCATAGAAAGAGATAAAATGTGTAATCAAAAAGATGATTTGACTGCCATCCAGCCAAAAAAAATTTCCTTTCTGGCTGGAAGGTTGATGTAGCAAGTAGTGGAAGTCAATCAATCGATCAATTGATCAATTGACTTGACAGATGCCTTTCAGAAATCCATTCACACATTTTCTGGCTGTGAGGAGGCTGTAAGTTGATTGATTGATTGATTTGAACTCTACATCAACCTTCCAGCTAGCTGTGAAGTTATTTAGTTGCTGTCTGGCAGGGCTTTACAATTAATTTGCTAGCTGCATGCCAGAAAGCTAGTAAGCAGCTTGGTGTCTGGCATACAGAAAGCAACTAATTTTTGGGGATGATACTTTCCAGAAAAGGGTTGCAAGTGCCTTGTAAACTTGAACATGCCTTCCAGCCAGCTTAAAAGTAATTGGTATTCTGGCAGGAAGTGTCAGGATAAGAGATATTTTTAATATGCCAGCCAGACGCTGATTAAAATGACAGCTGTCTGGCAGGCACTAAGTGAGACAGCAGTCAAAGAAATAAAATATAAGAACAGAAAATATTAAAAAACAAAAAGAGGCAGGAAACTAAAGTGAAAGAGAAATACATGCCAAAAAATGAATAATGAGAGAGTAAAAAAATATAAAAATAATTAAAAACAGAAAAGAAGAGAGAAACAGTCATTGGTGAGCCACCCAAAAAAAAACTTACTAATTAATTATTGACAGGTTCTGTAGGAAATGATTAGAAGCAAGGCAAGGGGTCAAATAGTTTGTTGGAGTAAGTGTAGGCATTGAATTTTTGATGAGTAATGAGAATTTGGGAATATCAACTTTAGATTCAGTCATGGAAATAAGTGAGTGCAAGTAAATATAATGAGAAAACTTCAGAGTTGGATAATATGCAACTTTCAACATCGAAAAACATTTGGCATGTAAATAAGGATGATTTTCTGTCAAAAAAAATCCATGCAAAATAATTAAATCTTTTTAATTCAAATAAAATATTTAATATTTCTTAATTGAATTTTAATCACCTTCATTTCAATTTCTAATTATAGTTAGTTGAATGTTTCTGATTTTGTAGAATAGAATGTACACTACCAACTCAAAAATGTTTGAAAAATGACAAATAAAAATTGAAAAAAATAATTTTGTGTAGAATTTATGATAACCATTGGTAAGTCAATGATTAACTCCAATTATTTATTTAAATTTTTTTAATAGCAGACATATCTTCTTTAAATTTCATTCAATCTCAACCAGAATTTATTATGAATTATATTGAGAATTTAATTGTAAGTACATGATGAATGTTGCATTGTAACATAAAAAGAAGCAAAAAAAAGAAGGCAAACTGCAGCATCAAAGATTATTGCATGAGAGGAACAATATTTGAAAATCTACCAGATTGAAAAAACAAATACCCCAACTTACGAGGCAGTGGAAGAGTGACAGATAATACTTATAGCTCTAACTGGAACTTTAAGCTGTTGTGCTACTTTCAGAAGGGCACAGAATTGTTTTTTGTGAGAAGGACAGGAGAGGATGACAGATTCTTGAGTATTTATAGTCTATAAGAAGCTTATGAGGCATTTTGGCAAAGGTGAAACATTGAATTGGTTAAGGTACTTTTACAGGAGAATGGCCTGATAAAAATTGAATAAATTAAATAGCATGAAATTAGGATAACCTTGTCAAAAATTTATTTATTCCGGCTTGGTCACAATTTCCCCTTGTTTTCCTGAGTGAATTAGAATAAGGGGGTTATGGGGTGAGTATATAAAATTATTTTCAAGTATTATAAACATATTTTGACTTTTTTTCTGGTTGTTTAAATATTTTTACAGATTATGTCTCCTCTTAATTATTATTATTCACCAAAATTTATTCATATTATTTAGAATTGTTCCTGTCTATCACCAATCATTTTTGTATATTAGCTATTATAAACTTCTCCTGCTGTATTTAATAATGAGAAAAATAATATATTACAAGGATATTCCAAATGAGAAGATATTATAAGTAAAACTCTTATTTTATACCTTTATTATAATTTTTTATTTGGTCATTATTGGCTTATTTTCTTTATTTTCCATAAACAATATTTATATAGAAAAAATCTGAAGAGTTGACAACCCCAACTTGAAAATTCTATTGAACTGTCTAAAGTGAAACTTTTTTTCAATTATTGAGAATTTGATTTCAACATGTTCTCAACAGATAATCAATTACTCATCAGTGAGTGTTCACATGAACTTCAAAGTGTGTTCAAAGTAAATTCAATACTTCTTCATGGTGGTTTAATCACTTCCTCAATGTGTGCTCAAAAAGATATGAAATAGGGTTCTAGGTTTTAGACTTGCTAGCAAGTCTGCCCCCCATATTTTGTGGTGAATCAATTATGCAAATTTAAAGAATAGGCCATCCTTTATTGGAGGGAGGATTTGGCAGTCTAAAGTTTAGTATGACACTAAATTTTATTAAAAAGAGGATTTATGGAAATAATTTTTTTAGATTGGAAAATCTAATCTAATTTATAATAGACTATATTTATGAAATTGATTATATAAAAAGGGTTAAAAAGGCAGTTTTACAAGTTAAGATTGAATGAATAATAAATGGCCAGAAAATGCAAGTATAGGTCTAAAAGTGTATCGAAATAAAAATAAGGAGCCTCTAGAATCTTTCAAAATTTTTATAGAATATTTACTTTTTTTCTTCTATTTTTAATAATTTCAAAAAGTATTTTTGATTATTTTTGATTTTTCATGATTTTCTTAACTTTGATGATTCTCTAGTAGATGAATAAATCTGTGCAGACTACAAACATTAGATGAGATTATAAAGGAATAATTACCTTATCACTTTAATTTTTTAGATTTCTCATTGTTATTTTAAGGCTTTAATTGAGTCTTTAAGTCGGTATGTGCTCTGGAATGCTCCAGAAAATCTTAATACAAACTCTGGAAATCTCTGGAGGAGCTCCAAGATGCTCCGGTGTGGTCTTCCAACATTGTCAGGGGCCTTTGTTGTGTGATTTGGCGCTGTTTGTGCATGTATTAATTGACATCTGTTAAGGAATTGGGTATTTTTCTGGTTTTATTCCATGGATATTGAGTCTGCGGGTATGTGGGTACTATCATTGGATAGCCCCAGTTTTTCTCTATATTTTATGTCTTGAAGACATTTTTCATATTATAAGTTTTAAGGGGTCATTTCCTCATTTTTCATTTATAAAAGATTGCTGTTTAATTTTGTTTTTTGTGTTTTACGGGCTAACCTTAATTCTTAGGGTTAAGTGCTTAGTACCATTGGATAGAGCTAATTTTTCTCTATATTTCATGTCACAATGTTGTTATAGTGAAATTTCGTGTTTTAAAGGTTTTAGTAGTTGTAGCTAATTTTTCTAAGTAGATTAGTTGTTTTTATTGGTTTTCTGGCTTCAGGGAGGCCGGGCCGCTTCAGGAAGAATCTCTGACATTGGGCGGCCCGCCTGCCTCTGTTTTAGGAGGTTGGGGAGCGCTTCAGGAGGGTTTTTTATGCAATTTGGCGGGTACAGGTGCCAGATTGGTGGGTGCGCATGGGCTCTTAGTTAGTGGTCTGTGTGTACATAGTAAATAAGACAGTTTGGGGCAACCTTAATAATCATATAACCATCCGGAGGTGATATCATTGTTCCTCACTCAGTTTTCACTGTTTTCTGGCTACAATTGGCTGTGTTTGTTGCAAGTGAGTTCTTCATTTAACTTAGCTTTGGCAACTGTTTTCTCTGTTATAGTCTTGCAAGCTATAGCAAGTATTATTGCTGTCTTTGGTGTGGATTTGCAGCCTACATCAAGTATCTTTGCTGTCTCTGGTGTGGACATTGTTCTACATTTCAGTTCATTGGTCTGGTAGTCTTTCTGGGGACTACTTTCTTGGCTCATCAAGCAGTCAAGTGTGTTAAACAGGAGCTTTAGCAACACAGGAACCAACTTACTTTAGCAAGTAAATCTCACTCTATTTTTCTAAAGGGACAGGGGATTTTCTCTCTGGTTTTTCTCCAACTCCCTTGGTCAAGACCTATAGCTAGTACTATAGGATTGTCTACATTTCTGGCGCCCAACGTGGGGAAGAACTTGCTAGTTCTTTGGAATCTCTGTTTTCCTTGGTTGGCTCTTTTTGGTATTTTGGACTGGAGGAATGGCTTCTGGTTCTGCTATTCCTGTGGTGACTGTCAGTGGGGGGGATGGTCCTCCTTCTGTGATGGTTAGTGAGTGTGTGAGGATTAAAACTTGGGATGGTACCAAGTTTAATGTGGAGGATGTCAAGTGGTTTCTAGAGAAGTATGAAACTGCTGCTGGGGTGGATGGTTCTTCCTACCTGGACATGGTGAAGCAGATTATCTTCTTCATTGGTGATAGGTCAGTGGAGAAGGAGATTGTGGCCATGTCTGGCTACAAGAAGAGGGATTGGAAATTGTTGTGTAGGGAAATGGTGGATAGATGGGGTGTAAGGTTCACTATAGTGAATCTGAACAAGGTTGTCAGTGAATGGAAATCTTATGGTGGTGTTGGTAACTTACATAGTTACAGGAAGTTTTTGCTAAAGTTTGATCCTGTGGTGGAATAATTGGTGGAAGTGGAGGAGATGGCACATGAAAATGCTGCCAAGGATGTTTTTTGGTCTGCCCTGGCTAGAGATGTCAGGATGGATGTGTTGAAGGAGTTGTCAAGAAAGGAATTGATGAAGACTCTTTCTAATGGGGATCAGAAGTTGCCTGCCTTGGATAAGGTGAAGGAGGCTGTTGAGGCCCATTTGAAGTTATTGGCTGTGGCCACCTATCAGGAGGGGTGTGTCAAGTATGTCAGCAAAGTCAGTGAGGCTTTGGCTGAAGAGGAAGTTAGAGAGAAGAAGGAGAAGAAGAGTTTGGTGCAGGTTCCCAAACAGGAGAGGGACCCAAAGGTGGAGCAGTTGGCTGATCTCACAAAGCAGCTGCACATTTTTTTTCAGGAGGCTAAGAAGGTTAATAAGGCTTTTTCTCAGCCTAGAGATTTTGAAAGGAGGGCTGGTAGGAGTGATCCTTGGGTTTGCTCTTATTGCAGTAGGAGGGTGCACAGGTCCAATGATTGTTGGGCACTGAACAGAGATGTGTCTGAAGTAAAAGTGGAGTTTTATGGCAGGGTTTTTAAGTTCCCTGAAGGTTCTTTTGTGAAGCCCAGTGAGGGGCAGGCTCCTGTGGATTTGGTCAGGAGAAGGGGTGGTCTCAATCAAAGGAGGCCAAGGTTTGAGGAGATTCCTGATCAGGGGAAGTCTTCTTTTAAGGTAGATGAGGACGTCAAGGGAAAGGGGAAGGAGGTCAATAAAGTCTCTTTTTCTACTTCCTTTGGTGGTTCGGAGTTGTATTCTTGTGGTAGACAGTCAAGTGGTGAATGCTTGGCTGGTGTTTATGATGTTGAAGCAGGAAAGGTTGGAAGGCCTAAGAGCAGTTCTCAGGCCCAACCAAAGCCAAATGCTTCAAAGGTGGATCCTAAGCTGAGTGCAGCTAGGAAGAGGTACAGCAAAGAAGAGCTGTACAATATTCAGAAGGGTGTGGCTGATATGGGCCCCCCCTAGTTTTGGCGCATTGGATATGAATGGTGATCCAATGCCAATGAAGGTGGATTCTGACTCTGAGGAGGATGTCCCTTTGGCTTCATTGCCAAAGCCTGTTTGAGTCAGAGGTTCTGGTGAGGGATCTGGTTTGGTTCCTGTTAATGGTAAATCTCTTGGTGGTTCTTGTCCTCAAGAAGCTTTTAGGACCAAGGTGGTGAAGCCAAGGGCTCACTTTGAGAGGCCAGTAGTGTCTGGTCAAGTTAATGTTATGGACTCTGTCCTAGAAAGGATGAATCAGGGTCAGGTTTCCCTATCTTATGTGGAATTGTATGCTATCAGTCCAGGGTTGGCTGATAGGCAGAAAAAGTTGTTGACCAGGAGAAGATTTTCTTCTGGTGAGGTAGAATAAATTTGTGATTCTGCTGAAATGTTTGGTGAGGGGTTGGAAACTCATTTTTCTGCTCCTCTGGGATATGTCAATGTCACTCTGAATGGCAGGGAGGCAAGGGTATTGGTGGATTCAGGTTCTCAGATATACCTGATTTCTTTGTTTGAGGCAACTCATATGGGCCCCCCATCAAAACTGGTATTTTTTGGGAATTTGAGAGGGATCAGTGGCTATGTCACTAAATCGGTTGGAACTTCAGAGTTTGTGAAGTTAGATGTTGTAGGAGACTCAGGGAAGGTTCATTTTTACATTGCTAAAGGTAATGTAAAAGCAGTTTTGGGTGGGCCATTCTTGATCGATTTTCAGGCAAGAATTTGTTATCAATTTGATTTGGGAATCAGTTTGGAGTTGACTGGTGAAGATGAAAGGAGACTTTACATGAGGTTATCATCCCCTGGAGAGGATGGTTGGGAGACCAGGCCTGGTTTATCTTCAATGTGCCAGTGCATGGACTGCTGCAGGAGAATGAAGGAAGTAAGTTCTGCCTCTGTTTTTTTGAAGTGCTGCTCAGCCTCTATTGAGAGTCTGTCTTTTTTAGAGTAATAAGGGCTGATCACCCTAGTGCTACAACCTCTCCCCAAGATGAGGAAATCCCAAGTTGTAGTAGGTCAGCTCCCTTGGAGATATACCAAGTGGATTTTCAACTTTCTCTTTTTAATGTTTCTCTTCTCTGAAAGTATTCATCCTGTTTTTTATCAAGTCTCTGTTCTCTCTCAAGATTCTCAATTATTTTTAATTCAAGCTCAAGGAAGAAGATTGGTTATATATCTTTATTGAAAGATATGCGGAAAAGTTTTGGGGCAGTGAGATTGGGATCTAAAAGTCCTCCTGATGGTGCACTGCTAGGGTTTCTTCTACACCTTTCAAAAACATTACCTGGGCCACACCTGTGAGCATTGGGGAAAACCCTGGTTATTTTTGTAGGTCAGAAGAAAAATCAAGAAAAGAAGATAAAAATTTCAAGATAATTCAAGAAAATCAAAAAAAAAACTGAATATAAAGAAGAAAGAAGATGCAAAATATTTTTGTGAAGATTGTCAAGATCTATTTTTGGGCCTCCAGCACAAGGTTAAACTGCAGAAAATTATGAAGAAAGAAGATCATCAAGATCAATCTTTGGGCCTCCAGCATGAGGATAAACTGTACAATTTTAGAAGATGTGATTCAGAAGATGAATCAAGATTTGAAGATTTAGAAGTTGGAAGTGAGGATGAAGATGTGGAATTGCGAAAAAGTTTTGGAGTGGTGAGATTGGGGTCTAAAAGTAAGTCCTCCCAATTGTGCACCACTAGGGTTTCTTCTACACCTTTCAAAAACATTACCTTGGCCACACATGTGGGCAATGGGGAAACCCTTGGTTTTGATTCCAGGTCTGGTGATGAAGATTTCCTGAAGATCCCTCAAGTTGAAGGTGGAGCAGCAAAATATAAGAAGGTAGCGCAGAAGATTAGGTCTGTCAATGAGCCTATGCCTGTGGGTTTGAATTTGCCCTTGAAGAGACCTCCTTTGTCAAGAGATCCGTACTGTACTCCATTGGTGAAGAATCCTCCAAAATTTGTAGAGACAGCTAGGGTGACCGTGGAAAGGTTGAAACTTGTTGATTTTGGTCCTGATGGGTGGTTGTCTGAAGAAGAAAAGAAGTTTTTGTTGCACGTTATTGTGCTAAGGGAAAAAGCTGTGGCATTTGTTGAGGAGGAAATGGGTGTATTGAAGCACTCTTATTGTGAACCTTACTTGATTCCTGTGGTTTGCCATGAACCTTGGAAAATCAAACCTATTCCAATTCCAGCCGCTATTAGAGAGAATTTTGTAGAGATCGTTAGGGAAAGAGTCAGACTGGGTTATACGAACAATCAACATCCAGCTACTAAAGTCCAGTGTTCTGTGTAAAGAAGCAGAATGGAAAGTTGCGGGTGGTTCATGATCTTAGAGCCTTGAATAGAGTCAATATCAAGGACGCTGGTATGCCTCCAAGTGCAGAGGATTTTGTTGAAGCTTTCGCTGGAAGGTTGTGTTATGGTTTGGGTGATATTATGGGTGGTTACAATGAGAGGGAACTACATACGGATTCAAGACCTCTCACAACTTTTGAGACTCCTTTGGGAAGATTTAAGCTGACTAGGTTGCCTTAAGGAGCAACTAATTCAGTGGCAGTTTATCAAGCACAGATGGCTTGGATTTTGCAGGATGAGGTTCCTACTGTCACCAGACAACCTATGCACAAGGTTGAGGATGTTCCTTCAAGTGAGATAAAAGGTTCAGATACTTCTTCGAAGCACAGAGGGATTGTTCAAGAAAGTGATTCGAAGACGACTCGAAGGAAGAACTACTGCTTCGAGTTATGTTTGAGAAGTATTCTAATATAATTGAACGGTAATATTAAAATTCTTAAGATCTCACAAAGGGTTGGAAACTCAACAATCAAAGATTTAGGATTTAGATATGATTATTAAGAAAATAAAGAAAGATACAATAATAATGATTTTCACTTAGAGTTTTATCACTATTAACTATAAATACATTTTATAATTTAATTCTAAAGAATTTCAAACCAAAAACCCAGCCCCTTTTATATCCTTTACTCCTCCTCGAATTGACCTCCTACTCATCCACCATTACGCACACCACAAACCATTTAAAATATATCCTTTACACTTGGACCCTCCTCACTAACATCCGTCAACCCCCTTAATCCTTCACTCACCATTCCGTCCATGCTCACTACCCCTTAATAACCCACAGACATTTCATAAACCTTTTAATGTACTATTATATTAACTATTGCGCTCTGCGTCGCTTATTGGGAAAAAGACTAAGACACACTATTGAGAGATTGACTAATTTAGATTTAGAGTTTTAGGCTAGCACGATTGAATAGCAAGTACACAAAGGAAAGTCGCAGTTGCTATGAAGAGTTGCTTTCTGCGCTTCGAGTATGGATTTGAACCCTTTAGAATTGATTTAATGAGCTACTTTTGCCTCGAGTGTCACGTGACGCGTGACAGATGCCCGGGTATAAGAATGCGAGCTCCGTTGAGCGTAAAACATATTTCCCACACTAATTTCTCTTCTTATTTACTTAATTAATATTTTATTACTTTAATTCATTATGATGGATTTCCCTACACTGACTCTCACGCCTCCACACCCCAAAGTGGATGGGGGTGTTGTCACACGGCAATTTTCGAAGACTTGTACGGCTTGCGAGTCGATGAAGTATTTCTGCGTGGAGAGCACGGCGACACAAGGGCCTTTCCAGAAGTGCCAGTTTTGCCAATGGAGAAGAGTGGTGTGTGACGCCTTAGCAAAGAATTCTGATATTGAAAGTTGGTTTACTAAGATGAAGTATTGGGTGATCCCTAAAACGAAAGAAGTAGTCGAGGACATCTGGGATGTATCCATTGGGGACGATCAATTGGTGGGGGAAAATGAGGAAGAAGTTGAAGATGATGTGAACATCTGGGTGGCTAGGGCTGAGAACAAGAGGGGGTTCGTTGAGGAGGAAGTTGACGAATTGGTCAAAGAGGAGGAAGAAATTCCCATCTTGAGGAAAACCCCAAAGAAACAAAGGGTGGTCATTGAAGATGACAAAGAGGAAAGGGAGGTGGCAGAGAAGGTCACTCCTAGATTATTTTTGGAGCCTCACCCAATCTTCGAAGTAAGTTCACCCTTTTATAATTTATAAATTTAATTACTAATGATTCTGTTTTTAGAATTCAGACGTCATCATTGAGGCCCCTACGACAGAATCTTCAAATGTGGAAGCGACCCTTGTGGGGCCCATTGCGGTGGAAGTGGCATTGGAGGATAGATTACCAACTGTTACCTCAAGGGAGGAAAATGAAAAAACCCTCGATCAAGTATGGTCGAAGAAACCTCGTCAGGTTCGACGAGCAAGATATATTGAAGAATTGAGCGGCGAGATTGATAACATTTTTGATGCCGCTTCCTTTGACGTAGCAGAGGAGTTACTTGAATTTGGGGAATTGATTCCGGTAGGAGAGGGGGAGAACTTTGAGAAATGTAAAAAGGAGATAAGGGAAATTTTGGAGAAGATGAAGGGATTGGTTTGGGAGAAGATAAAAGAGAAAAGAAGAAAAAGAATGTAAAAACAATTTTTATTTAATTATTTTACTTTGTTATTTTATTTAGAATTTTATTTTTATTTTTTTATTTTATTTTATTACTTTTTATATAAGATTTTGAGAGAAAGAAGGAATAGACAAAAAAAAGATTTAAATAGAATTTTTTTTAAGATTTTGAAAGAAGAAGTTTAAATGAAGAAAAAAAAAGAAAGAATAGTTGATTGAAGGAGTTTTTTGTTTTATAGTTCAAAAAGAAAAGAATTAAGTAAGAAGAAAGAAATAAGAAAGAAATAATTGATTGAGATAATTTAGGAAAAGAAAATTGTTATTTAAGTTTGTTAATTGAAGATTTGAGGGATTTTAGTTATTTGAAAAAAGAAAAGAAAGAAAAGAAGAGACGAAATAAAATTTCTAAGAGGATTTTGAAGAAAGAAGTAATTTGTTTCGAAGAATTTAAAAGGGTGATTTAGAAGTTAAAGTGAAGTTCGAGAAAGATAGTCGTGTAATGTTTGTGAAGAATTTTTATAGTTCAAGGAAAATAAAATTTTAAAGAAAAAATGTATATAGAAAATTTAGAAAAAAAATTTTATTTTTTTATTTTTATTTTTTATCTTTACTTTATTTTACTTTATTTTATTTTTATTTTAATTTTATTTTATTTAATTTAATTTTATTTTATTTTATTTTAAAAGAAGATTGAAACATTTTGAAAAGAGAAAGAATAAAGAAGAAAACAAAATAATTTTTTAGAAATAAAAATGTTTTAGATTTAAAAAAAACAGAGAAAAGAAAAAAAGAGAGTTTTAAGGTTTTGGTTTTAAAGGGTATTTGAGATGAAAATATTTTAGGAGTTCAGGGGCTTTAGAAACATTGATGGCTGGTTCCCAGGATGTTCTGTCTGAGTCATCGAGGAAGCCTTCTCATAATACGAGGTATTGAAGTTTCCCCTTGCGCATTCTTGAATCAAGGATACAGCTTACTTCCCACTCTAGATGGTCTTCTACTTTGACCGGTTCTGGAGGAGATTTGTTCTTGCCCAGGTATGTTTCTCGAGCCAGTTCCAGGAGAGATACGTGAAAAACAGGGTGAATAGCCTTCCATTTAGAAGGTAGCTTGAGTCAAAATGCAGTTTTAGAGACTTCAGAGTCGATTTTGAATGGCTTCAAGCGTTTTTCAGCCAATTTCTTTGATGGCCAAGTCGTTCGAATGTTCCATGCGTCGAGCCATACTTTGTCACCTGGTTTAAAAGGAGGAGCGGTTTGTCAATGTTTGTCAGCCTGTTCCTTGTACCTTCGAACCGCTAATTCCAGATTTGATTTAAGTTCCTCTTGTAGTCTTGATATGGTTCGAAGATAATGTTCCGCAGGATGATTAGTTCCTACATGGATTGAATTGAATCAAGGATATCTTGCATAAACAGTTTCAAAAGGAGATTGTTGTGTCGAAGAATGAGTCGAGTTATTATAAGAAAATTCAGCCAATGGTAGCCATGTGGTCCAATCATCTTGTTGGTAACTGACATACATTCGAAGGTATTGTTCGAGGATTTGGTTGACCCTTTCTGTTTGCCCATCGGTTTCGGTATGATAGGCTGTGGAGAGGTTCCTCGTGATATTGAGTTGTCGACACAGTTGAGTCCAGAATGTGGATACAAACAATGAGCCTCTATCTGAAATAATATCATTAGGTAAGCCGTTTTTGGAAAATACATATTCTAGAAACAATTTTGACAGATCTTCTGCAGTAGCAGTAGTAGTGGTTTTAATGAAAATAGACATTTTTGAGAATCCATCTAACATTACTGATATAGCATCAAAATTATTAGAAAGAGGAAGTTGAGAAATAAAATCCATTGATAAAGATTCCCAAGGTTTAGAGGGAATAGGAAGTGTTTGAAGCAACACATACTTCCGGTGACGGGGAGCCTTATTCCTATTACATTTGTAACAAGCTTTTATATAGGCCTTGATTTCCCTGGTCATACCTGGCCAGAAAAAATCCCTCGCTATTAACTGGTAGGTTTTATCAACACCAAAATGACCAGCTAATGGAGAATCATGTCGACTGTTGAAAATCCATAATTTTATCTCATTGTTGTTGGGTACGACTACTCTACCTTCGAAGACTAATAGACTTGATTCACTACTAAATCTTTTAGCCCCTTGCTCCGAGAGTATTTTGTCTTTTAACCCTAAACAATAATCGTCCTTCGACTGAGCTTCGAGGATGTTGGATAGTGGATTTTGAAACAATTGAATTGTCATCAAATTAAGTTGATAAGTTGTTAACATTGATTCGTTAAAGATTGATTTCACATTTGCTGTATTTTTGTCAGCAAATGCGTCCCCCCGCTGTGGGTAAACGTCGTCCCGATGTGACAAGATATCTGGGACAATGCAGTTTTTACCTGGGCAATAGGAAATAGAAAAGGGAAATTCAGACAGAAATTCAGCGCACCTGGCTTGACGCCTGGTTAACACTTTGGAAGACATAAAGTATTTCAAAGCATTATGGTCTGTTAAAATTTGAAAAAAACTATCTAGGCTGAGAAAAAAAGAGCGCCATTTTTTAAGACAGTGAATAATAGCTAAAAGCTCTTTGTCATGAATTTCATAATTTAATTCTGCTGCAATGAGTTTGCGTGACTCAAAAGCAACAGGATGAAACAGTTTTGTTTCCAAATTCAATTGAGAAATGACCCCTGCGATAGCATAATTGCTCGCATCTGTCTCAACTATTGTCGAAGCAGTAAGATCAAAGTGTCGAAGAATTGGAGCTGTGGTGAACGCCGTCTTCAATGCTTCGAATTCCTTTCGCGCTGTAGAAGTAAAAACAAAAGGAATATCTTTTCTAGAAGAGAAGTAAGATTGGAAATAGTTTTAGAGTAATCTTTAATAAATCTTCTATAGAAATTTGCAAAACCCAAAAATCCTTGGAGGGATTTAATGGATTTGGGCTCAGGCCATTCCAGGACCTTTTGAACTTTTTTGTTGTCCATGACTAAACCATCAGTGGATAATGTAAAACCCAAAAAATCAATAGATTTAAGATGGAATTCGCATTTATTATGCTTGGCGTAGAGTCCATGAACTCGAAGCCAATTTAAAACCTTTCGAACATGATGAATATGTTCATCCAGTGTCTTTGAGAAACTTAAAATATCATCTAAATAGACAACAACAAATTGTTTTACAACATCTTGAAAGATGTCATTGACAAAAGTTTGAAAAGTAGATGGTGCGTTACACAATCCAAAAGGCATAACTAAATATTCAAAACTACCATATCTAGTGTGCATTGCAGTCAGTGGTTCATGACCTTCCGCAATGCGAATAAGATTGTAAGCGCCTCTAAGATCAATTTTAGAAAAGAAATTAGCACCATTAAAAAGGGTAAGAAGCAATGACATAGGAGGAACAGGATATGCATTCTTCTTAGTGACTGTGTTGAGCTTTCTATAGTCAACACACAACCTAAGACTACCATCCTTCTTTTTTACAAAGAGGACAGGGGAGTCGGTTGGAGATTTACTGGCTTTGATGAAACCTTTGGCTACATTCTCTGCAATGTAGTCTTGAAGAACTTGAGATTCGTCCTTCGACAAAGAATAGACAGGACCTGCCGGAGGTACTGGGCCTATTAACTCTATCTGATGGTTGTAGGGTCTATGAGGTGGTAACTTATCGGCCTTGCGGATTGAAAAAACATCAAGAAAATCATGATAGATTTCTGGTAGAGTCGATTTAATGGCTTCAACGTCGATTTGGTTGTCCTCATCATCTTTGAGAGAATCTGTTGAGGGAAGAACAGAATTGAGAGAGCATAATTCGATTACTTTGAGGCAATTTAAAGTTTCTTTGAGTGAAGTCAATGAGCTAGAAGGGTTAGCCAATTGCTCATTTAAAGAAAGATCAGATGCTTGCAAGTCATCTGGCAGAGGTTTGTCCTCTAGCAGGACATTGTCAGGCGGGTTGTTTAACTCCCTATTGACATGCATTGAAGAATTAGAAATATACTTAGTCCGTGGGGTGATCAATCCCCGTGTCCAGTCAATTTCTGGATTCCAATGCGTTAAAAAGTCATGGCCAAGAATGGTATCGTCCATCCTTGGGGCGTCCAAGACTGTAAGTTCCCACTCAAAGGGGGGAAAATTTGGAAAGTTGAAAACCCATAAAACTTTCTTCCTGACCCAATATTTGGGTTCCTCTGATTTGACCAAATAAATTGGAGTTCGATCGATATCTGTAAATGTCAGCTGTAACTTCTCGGCAAAAGATAAACTGACAAAAGAAATTGAAGCTCCAGAGTCTATAAGACAACTGAAGGGGATATCCTCCTTAAAAAGAATGAATCTCAAGCGGTTTAAGGCAACTCCAGTCCTTAAGACATGGAGGTTCTGTGCACTGGGAGATATAAGATAGTTTGCTTTGCACACAAGTAAACTATCTACTAGTTTTTTGGCTTCGAACTAGTACCTTCTCTTTTCTTCAACTTTAAACAATCTTCCAGCTTGTGCTTACCCCCACAATACATACATAACCCATTATCTGTTCGACTCTTCCTCTCAGCTTCTTTAAGTTCCTCTTTAGGATCCAGTACTTTACTGATATTGCCTGGGGTCGAGCTTTTCGGTCAAGGTTTTTCCTTTCCCTTAATAGGTTTGGATTGAGTTGAGGAGGATTGAGTTGTTCGTGGGTGGGAAGAAGGTCCCGATTTGAAATTTAAGCCTTGAGATTTGTTGGCGTATCGACAATGTTGAAGTCATCCTTGGTGAACGCCGTCAAGTTCGAGGGTTCGATCCATTTAATCTGTTAAAGTAGTCATCTTCTGACCGTGAAGATTTAACTGATCCATAATCCTCGAAGGAATTCATTTTTTGAAATGATACTTAAGGGCAGCATCATTCCAACCTACTTGAGTTTGAAGTGCTCTGAAGTTCTAGATATATTCAGAGGCCTTCCCATTATCACTCATGCGAAGGAAATCAAGTTCATATTCTGCGTTGACAGTTTCATTAGGGTCACCAAACAACGTGAAGAGTTGGTCTTCGAACTTTTCCCAGTTATAAATAAGTAAGTGGGTTTGGTTGATGAGAGCATGAGAAGATAAGGTTTGAACCATCTTGCTGCTTTTCCGGCCAGGAATGAAGAAGCATAAACAACTTTCGATCGGTCGTTATTTAAGGTTTGAGGGTCATTATGGAACAGGAGCTTGCAGGTTTGCAAGAAGGGCCGCAATATGTCTGTATGTTCTCCATTAAATTTATCAGGAGATTTCATGGAAGGAGTTTTGAAATTAGATCCCTCAAAAGACGTTGTATTGGAGAGGGTTTTCATAAAAAGTCTCATGAAGTCCTCCAGAGAATTAGATGGTCCAGTTTCCGAAGGTTGACCAGAAGGGTGGTTAGCAGGGGAAGATGGTGCCTCGTGCATTGTATCCTCTCCTTCTTCATCATCACTAGAATCATTGAAATCTTGTGGGATGTCTTCTACCAATTGGACTGAATGTTGCCGTTCCCTAAGGTCGAGTGGCTCCAAGGAGTGAGTGCGGGAAACAGGCCTAGTGGCTGTTGGCCTGCCTCTGGCGCAAGCTCTAGTAGTAGCGCCTGTAGGAGGAGTGCGTTGAACAGATGCCATTTTAAGAATTTAGAGAAAACACCTGAAAAGGGACGTAGTAGTGCAAAGAATGAGAACTACTGAGAATTAAATTATACTGTCACTGGACGACCTACGCACAAGGTCGAGGATGTTCCTGCAAGTGAGATAAAGGGTTCAGATACTTCTTCGAAGCACAGAGGGATCGTTCAAGGAAGTGATTCAAAGATGACTCGAAGGAAGAACTACTGCTTCGAGTAATGTTTGAGAAGTATTCTAATATAATTGAATGGTAATATTAAAATTCTTAAGATCTCACGAAGGGTTGGAAACTCAACAATCAAAGATTTAGGATTTAGATATGATTATTGAGAAAATAAAGATAGATACAATAATAATGATTTGCACTTAGAGTTTTATCACTATTAACTATAAATACGTTTTATAATTTAATTCTAAAGAATTTTGAACCAAAAACCCAGCCCCTTTTATATCCTTTACTTCTCCTCGCATTGACCTCCTACTCATACACCATTCCGCACACCACAAACCATTTAAAATATATCTGTTACACTTGGACCCTCCTCACTAACATCCTTCAACCCCCTTAATCCTTCACTAACCATTCCGTCCATGATCAATACTCCTTAATAACCCACAGACATTTCATAAACCTTTTAATGTACTATTATATTAACTATTGCGCTGTGCGTCACTTATTGGAAAAAAGACTAAGACACACTATTGAGAGATTGACTAATATAGATTTAGAGTTTTAGACTAGCGCAATTGAATAGCGATTACACAAAGGAAAGTTGCAGTTGCTATGGAGAGTTGCTTTCTGCGCTTCGAGTATGGATTTGAACCCTTAGTATTGATTTAATCAGCTACTTTTGCCTCGAGTGTCACGTGGCCCGTGACACCTACTCATTCTGGTATTTTTATTGATGATGGTGGAATTAAAGGACCATCCACTGATTATGGTAATAAGGTGTTAGCGGAGAACCCTGGCATAAGGAGGTTTGTGTGGGAATATGCAATAACTCTAGAGAGAGTGTTGTTCAGGATTGAAGAGGCTGGTTTTACCATTTCAGGGTCAAAATTCTGTTGTTGTGTTCCTGATTTAGAAATTTGGGGTCATCTGGTATGTAAAGAGGGAAGGATTATGGCGAAGAAGAAGATTAATAAAATCCAGTCATGGCCAAGGCCTAAAAATACTACTGAAGTCAGGGGATTTTTGGGTGTATGTGTATATGTCAGGATTTTTATTAAGGATTTTTCATTTTTGGCTTCACCTTTAAGGAGGTTGACCAGAAAAGATGCAGATTGGGAATGGACTGAAGAGTGTGAAGAGGCTTTTCAGAAGTTGAAAAAGGTTGTTGGTGAAGATATTGTTCTTCACAAGTTGGATTATGGTGTTGGTGCTGGGGAGATTTATCTGGAAGTGGACTCAAGTTATATTGCTGCTGGTGCTGTTTTGTCTCAGGAGGATAAGACTGGGAGGGTCAGGCCAGTAAGATATGAGTCTGTGGTGCTTAATGAGGTGGAATCTAGGTATTCTCAACCTAAGTTGGAATTGTGTGGCGTAGCTGAAATTTTAAAGAAGCTACAGACGGTTTTGTGGGGGCAGCATTTTGAGCTGCAGGTGGATGCAAAATCTTTGGTTCAGATGATCAATACACCTAGTCTTCCAAATGATCCAATGACTAGGTGGGTGGCATTTATTCAACATTTTTCTTTTGACCTGGTACACAAACCAGGTAAAACTTTTACTATGCCTGATGGATTATCAAGGAGGCCACCTACAGATGAAGATTCTGAGGCTGAAGAGTTTGATGAGGATGTTCCAGTGGTTAGGGCCAGCACAAAGGGTGCTGAAGATTTTTCTGACCTCCCCCAAGAGGCTAAACTGGCTGGATCTGATCTTGATTCTGGTGATCAGGATGTTTTTGTTGATGAAGATGGAGTTGTTGTTTGGGACAGCTCAAAATTGGAAAAGGGTGTTTTTGTTAGTGAAATTGATTCTCACAAGGTTCAGTGGAAAGGGAAGGACGTGACAAAATTTAAAGATTGGTGTCCTGGTTGGGCTGCTCAATTGGCACATGTTCATACTGGTGATTTTGATGACAGAATTGTACCCTTGGATGTGGTGTTGTTGGATTTTGAAGATGAAACCTGGGGTCAGTCTGGGTTTTATTTTATTTTGGTGGAATATCTGTTAACCTTAGAGTGGCCAGATACTTGTGATGGTGATACTTGGGTGGCAATCAAGAAGAAGATTCCTGGCTTTTATGTGTCAGGAAGGAGGTTGATGAGGAGGAGACATCCAAATCCTCAAGTGGTGGTGACTCAGAAAAAGGGTCAAGATTTGGTTTTGAAGTCTTTGCATGAAGACCTTGGTCATAGAGGCTTTGGGGAGACTTATAGAAGAGTAGCAGACAGATTTGGTGGCCAGGTATGAAGTTGGCTGTGCAGGGTTGTGTTCAATCTTGTGAAAAATGTCAAAGAAGAAGTCACTTGAAACCTAAAGAGGTGGGCCGTGCTACTGGTGAATCAACTGTTTTTGGAAGGGTCAGTCTGGATGCTGTCCATATTAAAGAGGGCAGGTATAAATACTTGATTGTTGCTAGGGATGATTTGTCTGGTTGGGTTGAGGCAGTGCCTCTGGTTAATTTGACTGCCAAGAATGTGGCAGAGTTTTTGAAGAAGGAGTGGATTTATAGTAATGGGTTGATGAAGTTGGTGACTGTTGATGGCGGGCCAGAGTTTGGTGCCAAATTTAAAGAAGCTGTGGCTAGTGTTGGTTCTAACTAACTATTATTAATATTTCAAATATCTGAAAAATTTAAAACAGTTATTAAAATAAAGGGAATAATATTTTGTGATAAAATTAAGCTCTAATATTAATATCTATTCTGTTTTCTATTCAATAAATAAAAAATATATGCATGTTATAGTATTTTTCACATATATATATCCCCTTTATCTTCAAAATATGAAAAAAGAAAGGCATAGAATTAAATATTATTAGAATGACTTGTATAAAAATAGTTTGTTTGATTTTTATTTTTTTTGAGTTAATTTCATTGCGGTTCCATGCTATATAAAATATTTCTCATTTTTTATTATGATATAATTTTGTAGAACACCATTACCTACCTCTCCATTCCTACCTTCTGTCATACACAAAAAATTATCTTCAATATTATTCCACTGTTAAAAGTTTCCTTTCTTTTCTCTCAACACAATTATTTCCATGATCTTAAACCCTTTCTACTTCTATCAAGCGCTCTCTGACCCTTCAAAAGCTTCCCTACCCCTTTCCACTTCTTCCCATCCCTATTTATTACTTCCCAGACATTTATGCCTGTTAAAGCTCAAAGAAATCAAGAGCATTTTTTGAGAAGGAAATGAAAAGGGATTTATGTGAGGGTAGTTTTAGAAAAAGGAAAAGGGTGATGATAAAAATTAGATATATGGGTTGAAAAAAAGCGGTAGAAGGGGAAGTAAAATGGGTTTAAAGAGGGGGTAAATATAAATGAGGATAGAAAAATAAATCATAATGGGTTTGATTATCGATTGAAAGGTATTGAAAGGAGTGGGGAGAATTTTTATGAGAAAAGAAACAGGTTAAGATTTGTGACATAGGGAGTAAAAGAAAAAGGAGTAGAGATAAGTGAAAGGTGAAAGGAATGTTGAAAAACATTTTTTCAGAAAATATGATAAGATATAAAGTTGCTAGTATTAGTGAGAAAATTAGAAAAAGTATATGAGAAAAATTGAAAGAAGAGTTTTAATAAATAAGAGGGTGGATGCTATTTTATTTCAATAAATCAGAATTCACCTTCATCTTTTATTTCTTACTACAGAAGTAGCTTTATTTTAATCATATGAATACTGAGTTATGGCTTTAAATTCTTCACCCTGTTATACTCAAGTGGAAAACTCAATTTTAAATTTAACCAAAATTAAATTCTATTTTAAGGCTCTTTATAGATCTTAATTAATTCAAGATATGTAAATTTAAACTGCTTATATTAATTATAAAATAAAAAAAACCAAAAGTATTTAATTATTGAAATTAATAATTTCATGGTAATACATTTCTTATTTCTAAAAATTTCATTTTACGAAAAAAATAATTATACATATCTTTGAAAATTCAGTCAAATTTTATTATCTATAAAATATTTTGAGGTAAAAAAACATACAATAAAACTCATAAATCTCAATGATATTAAATAACAGTTGGAAGAAACAATTTAAATAAAATAAAATCTATAATTAAATATTATTTTACATATGTAACCAGTAGTTTTGGGATGAATTTATTTAATTTAAATCTCCTATAGTGTCATGATTGTGATTTACAGATGGTGTTCTTAATCTCCATAAAATTCCACATGAAATTTCATACAAGAAATTTTTACATGTTTTGAATTTGAGTTTTAGTTTTTAATTTTTATACAACAATCTACAAAAAATTAATTCAATTTATTCTCATAAAATTTAAATACATTTTTTTAAATATATTGTTTTAATTTTCATCATTCTATTGCCTAAGTTTTTTTTTTCAAAAACATTTTGCTAAGAGAATCATATCTTTATAAATTCTTTAATATCTTATCACAAGGTTAATCTCAGTCTTGATAGATCTCTGATTGAACTCCGAATGCAAATTTCATCCTGAGAATTCTTCAAATAAATTTAACAATTAAATATATGTAATTTCTTTGAATTTTTTAAAAAGGTTTGAACAATTAACTAATTAATATATGCTGTAGATAATAGGCTTTAATTTTAAGTAAATAGGTGTCTGAGAATAATAGATACCTATTAAACTCACTTGTATTCAGTTTTTTTAAATGAGAGCTATAAGAGCTATATTCATAAAGAAGTATTTTATTTACACCTACATATATTGATAAAAAGCTTATCAGACTTCAAGGTCTGTCTTTAGTTTTTATTCCAATGCATTGTTATATCCATTTTTATTCAACTACATTGAAAAAACCTAACTCATGAAAAAAGTTAAAATTTTTGATACTTTTCTTGATGAGTTATAAATTTTCTTTTTTTTATTATTCCTTTTAAAAATATTTACTTTATTTCAGTTTATTTTATTTGTTCTTATTTTGACTTATTCTATTCTATCATACTATATAATACTGAATTATATTATATTATATTTCATTTTGTTTTATTTACTATTATTTGATATAATTTAATTCAATTCAATTTTGTTTTATTTTATTTTAGTATATTTTATTCCCTTAAATATTAATTTAATTTTTATCATCCTATTTTATTTTAAAAGATGATATTACATGTGCAAATAAAAGTCTTTGAATTCTCAAAATGACCTGGTTAACTCTGATGTAAACCCATGGATCAGAGCTCACAACCCGATTTCATGCTTGTGGTACTCTGATCTATCACCACACAATAAGGGGGGCGGACTTGCTAGCAAGTCCGCAACCTTGGACCCAAACTCACCATAGATTGAACACACATTGAGCTATTGATAAAGGAACCATACAATCAGGGATGAATACCACTCAGCAGAACAGTTTTAGGTGGGTGTTCAAGTAGAGTTCAGTATGGGTTCAGTCTGAGTTCCATCTGAGTTCCATCTGAGTTCAGGTTGAGGACTTGCTAGCAAGTCCGCCCCCTATATTACGTAGTGTATGGCCATAGGTCAGAGTACCAGATCTAATTTTGAGTATGCAAACTCTGATATACAGCTTTACATCATAGTTCACCAACCATTTTTATGCATGTGTACTCTGATCTACAGCTATACATCAGAGTACCACATTCAATTTTTTGTCTGTGACTTTGATCCATGGACATACATCAGAGTTCACAAGCCAATTTTAACCAAATAATGCTTCTACATGGCTATACAACAGCATCCATCAAATCTAATAAAATGATTTAAATGACATCAAGATTTATTATAATGTAATTGAATTTAATCAAGAGAGATAGAAGAGTATAATTGTCAGCCTGTATATCTACAGGACTGAGTAAAAAGTAACTATAAGTTATGTTAAACACATGAACTATACATGGGAATAATCAATGAGAGTACACAAACAGTATACATAAGTAAAATTATGATAATACACAAAAAATGCCATTATAACACCTTATATACACGCATATATCCACCTTTTATAGGTCTTATGTACTTAATATTAAGTTGGAGTATGTTAGGGTAATCTTAAGAACCTTAAGTATAAGGCTACATAATTTTTAAGTACACTTAAAGCTGTTATATTCATTGTTTTATGCAAAAAACAAGAAATGTGCTTTATTTCACTTAAAAGTTGACTATATGCGCTATAAAATTGAGAATATCGAAATTGCGCTTTGACAGATCAATTGGGCTCATTTAGAACTATTGATTTGGCTATTTAAATGCATAAAAATAACACTTTTCAAATTTGGTGTTTTTTATGCCAGAAATGGCTTCTGTGTACTGGCCACATACTGCCTGCTTTTTTCCCGTGTGAATAGCTTCATTTTTAGCAAAGTTAGCTTTTTCACACTATAATTACCCCACATTCTACGCCCACTTTGGGGAAACACACTAAAATAGGCGACAGGCGCTTATTTAGTGTCCTAGCTTAATTAATAATGCATTGACCCTGTTTATATGCACTAATTTCATTAATAACCTCACTCTTGGCACTTTATTTCATCACCACGCTTAAATTCGCCTAATTTTAGTCAAGGATTTACCCGTGCAAAAGCCTGCCAAGAACTGCATGTAGTTACCCCACATCTCACGCTCTTTTTTAAGTTTTTGGGTGGTTTCTCAGTCAATTTTGGTTATTTTTGAATGGGAATTTCACGTAGTATAATGTCAGGATTAGCCCCATTATTTCTACAGTCAATCCCCCTTATTATTAAGCTATTATTAACCTTAAAAAGTCTCCTTTAGTCCTTAATATTATTGTTTTATACGCATATACTCTCTTTTTGTCTTTTTCTTTAATTTTGATGGATTTCCCTTATTATTTCAGGATTTTGGCGGTTATTACTCTTCTAATTATGTCATGGGTCACTGGGAATGTTGATGGGAATGTCTATTAGTTGTTTAGAGGCGTGATTAACTGTGTATTGGGTGGTACATCAAGGGAATCATTGGGGAACTCAGTGTGTATAAAAGGAGGAGGTTTTTGGGTTGTATTTCTTCATTCTTTATCATTACAATTTAACCAATATAACCAAACCAATTACAATACATATCAATTAGTACTTTTATAAGACTTTTGAATAGTATCTGAATTTATATAATCTATTTTTCTACCAACTATAAAGATTGTAAGCCATATATAAGAATAGTGAGAATTATATTACTGAGACCTTTATATTTGATTATATTTTACAACTTAGTGGATTAGAACTACAGTATTCATATAGGACCATTAAAATCTTCTAGACAACTGACTATTCAAGCTAGTTCACGTCCTTGTACTTGACCTTAGCCTGACAATAATAGCTAGAACTAAAAAAAGATAAATACAAATGTTATAAAATGAGATAAAATAAATAAATCATTATTCTATATTTTGAAAAGGAATGTAATAGAGTGCGAAAAAAGAAAATTCAATTACAATAAAATAAATTAAAATTATATATAAATAAAATAAAATTATATAATACATTACCAAATACAACTCCATACAGTAAAATACAATACATTACAATATAATTTGATTTGATTGAATTTCAGGTAATGAATTAAATAAAATGAGTGTATTAAAATATAATAAAATAAAATAAAATAAATTTAAAAGATCACATAATATAACATAGAATCAATTTGTACTGAATTTTTAATACTTTATTCAATACAAATTATAATATTTATACACATTTTAATTTTTTGCATGCATATTCATTATTTCATTGAATATAAATACTCAATATGAATTTTTCATATTCATATTCATTAAGAATTTTCATATCCATATTCAATATAAATTTTTTATTCATATTTTTTTGGATCAATATTCAAAATTATTTTCATTATATATATGAATTACTGATTTACATTTACATACTGAATACCACTCAGAAAGTGAATATTCAATTTCACTTTTTCTCAGTATAGTCTAGTATATAAGTATGATATAATAGTGTTTATTTATGGTCCTACTACTTATTGGTAAATGATTTAGTGATTAAACCTCAGGGGAAGACTAATAAAATAGGTATACTCAAGTCAAACTCACAATACTTGGATTTAAGTGCGTGCTAGTGGTGGAAAATAGATGAATAAAATATAGTTATAGCTTATATAAAGATAAAATCAATTTATAGTGGCTTTATAATATATTTCTAAAGGTTAATAATTGTATAGTAGTGTTTGTTATAGTTGTATTAATTGAATGATGATAAATAACCGTCAAAATCCCTCCTTTCTTATACCCAAATCCACTGGAGTGCACAGACCTTTAATCCAGATGATGTCACTGCTATCCCCAGCAATTACAGCACTGTGAGGGCCCATCACCTTCCCATGGCGTCCACTTTAAGCAGTTTCAACACCCAGACCTCCAGTAAGGACCCTCCATCACTATTAATAATAACACTGATCCATACCATAAATATAAAACCCAGTTAAAAGCGGATACCATAAAGAAACAGGTAAAATAAACAATCAAAAAGAGATTTAATGAAACTACAAGCATATAAAGGAAACAAATAAAATTTCCAAGCCCCCAATAACACCCCCAAGCATCCATATTAACCCAGAAACATCCTTCCAACCCATAAATCCTTGAATAACCATCCAAGGAAGTAATCTTAGTTGTCCAAACTGGGTGTATGCGCCTGATATAGGTGTCTATGCTTATGTAGGCCTTGTGAGTCCACTGATTTCGTCCTTATGACCTAAAATAAGCAGAAAAACAAAGGTTATAGGCTATTAAGGGGCTAAAACCCACTTATATACCTAAATATACATAATATACTGCATATTTCACTGAATATGAGATTTATGTATACATATAAGCTTATGTATGTCAATAATTACTACATATCACTTAAGATAAGTATATTATGACTCCATTAACACCTTAATAAATATTATTAGGCCATGGATAAGCTATTTAAACTATTATAAGTTATATAATAGAATAATAATTATATATATATATAATAAAATAATATATATTATTATTTTAACCTTATTTTTAAGATATAAGCTTAATCTACTTAAGTTTATATTATTTTAAGAATAAGAAATACTCAGTCCTAAGGATATTTAGGCTGACACTTTTCCTGACTCAAAATAATGTTTTATGACAAAAAAATATCAAAAGTGAATCAAAAAAATTCAATTTATAATAGTTCTCTGAAATGTGTAGTTTTGAAAATTCTTGTAATTTTCGACAAACAATATAAAATATTTAAATATGATTTTTATGTTTTCAATCTATTTTAAATAAGTAATAAATTAGTGTCAAATATCACTTGGAAAATTGAAAGCTTTAAATGAATTTTCAGCTCCATCTTGAACTAGATTTTAAAATACTGAGTCAAAATTATGCGCTTAAGGTGTATAGTGTTTGGAATGATTACTAAAAACTTTTTGATTCAAAATTTAAGATGAGTTCATTTCACTTTCATTATGATACCACAAAAGATTCAGCTAGGTTTGTACAATTGTTCAAGTTGGTTTTCAAGCACAGTTCAGTAAGAGTTCCATCAAATATCAGTCTGAGTTCCATCTGACTTCAAGTTGAGGACTTGCTAGCAAGTCCCTTCCAAATATTGTGTGGTGATTCATTAAAGATCACTGGCTATTTAATAAGGTTAGATACATGAACTATTGATATCATTACTTTTCTTTTATTTTGATCATCATTGTTTTCTTACTTATTGGTAATAAATTATCATTTGTCATTAAAACATTTCTTGCACTGAAATCATAGGCTGTCCAAATCGTTTTAACATTGCCACTGATTCTTGTGCTATACACATCAAAGATCATTGTCTCTTTCATAAGGTTGGCTGAATCATTTTAACGTCGCCACTGATCTGTGCGCAATACTTATTAAAGATCATTGGCTCTTTCATAAGCTCTCTTAATAATATCTTAAAAATAGCAAGGATAATCATGAGAAAAATGTGATCAGAAAGTTTATGAAAATTTATGTTTAATCAGTAGAAAGATAAAAAAAGTAAAAATTATATCTAGAACTGTTTTAATTTATTGATTATAACTACCACTAATTTAATATTAATTTGGTTTGTTTATTCCCTTCATATTTGTATCAATGAAATAAAATGAGCTGGAAGGAGAAAATTTTGGAGGGAAAGTAATTAGCAAACTTTTCTGAGTAAAAATTGACTCTGAAGGTAACCCATCTTGTGACTTCCCCCTTTGATGGTTTGCTGATTGTAAGAATGAGTAACAATTTCTTTTGGATCTCTATTTTTCTATTTTTATTGCCATATTATAAGAGTAGATGTTAATGTTACATGTGTATAGACATATCACATCTGTTGTGGCGTTCTTCTACTTTTTCTATTCAATAATACTCATTCATACTGAGCGAGATACTAATTTATATACCGGGCTATGTTTTTCCTTTTTTCCCGTCTTTTCTTTCTCGCTCTAATATTATTTATTTCTGTTAATTAAGTAACAGCGGCAAAGACAACTTTAAGGGCAGTTCATATTTATTAACGACTGCTTCATTTTATTTGTAAAAGGATTCCCGATATTTTCAGGTTATGGGCCCAGAGCTCAAGTGAATGAATTCAGAGGAATCGTTTACTTTTCCATCACCAGCACCATCAAATCTTTCCGAATCCTCTACTTCTAGTTTTGACACTGCCTGACCTTCTTCACCTCCAACAATGGACATATTCAGTGATAGTGGTGGTGATACTCTTCGAAATATTCCTGTTTTGAGTGCAAGCAATTTTCACGAATGGTGGATCAGGATGAGAGCCCTTCTCACATATCACGATCTCAAGAACATTGTTTTGGTCTTGAAACTCCACCGTCCTCTGATGCTGCTCAAGATTTAAAATTAGATTTTCAAAAGTGTGCAGATAAAGCAACGAATATTATCATCTCTAAACTTGACGCTGCAAATATTGCTGCCTTTGTTACTGATGAGGACATGGATAAGCCTTGGCAAATTTGGACCAAGCTTATAAATCAATATGCTGCCACTGATGCTTCTAATCGAGCCTCAATTTTTGCCCGTTACCACAATGTTAAATTTCATGAAGGCAACTTAATGGGTTTTGTTAACGACTTGAGAACCCGCATTAATGAACTTGGTGCTGTTGGTGTATCTGTTGAAAGTGAAAATGAAGCTCACCAATTGTTAAGACAACTTCCAGATTGCTATTCTACTCACAAGGCCTTGATCTTACATGCCTGTGAAGTTACTCAAACACATTTATCTGTTGCTAATTTGATGTCTCGTCTTGCTCGATTATCATCCGAAATCAAATCAGAAAATTCCTCTGGCTCTGCTCTTATAAATAAAGTCAAAAGTAATCAAAAATCAAAATGGGAGTATTGCCTTGATGGAAAGCATAATCCAAAGGCAAAGCATTTGGAAGATGATTGTTTCCAGCTTTATCCCAAGAAGAGGAAAAATCGTCCAAATGCGAGCACATCTAAAACTGATGAAGTACATGCAAATTTCAGCTGCAGTCCAGCAATGATCTTTCAAGCTAATCTCTCAATTTCTTCATCAAAGCTCATTTTTTTTGACACTGGAGCTACTGTTCATATGATTAAAAATTGTTCCAATTTCAAATCGTATCTTCCTTTTCAACAACCGATAAATCTTGGGAATGATTACATTATTTACAGCGTCGGAAAAGGTTCTGTCAACCTTGTTACACCAAGAGAGGTTATTACTCTTACCAATTGTCTACATGTTCCACAGATAAGCCAAAATCTAATTGGCTTAGGACCTTTCATTACTCGAGGATGTGAACAGCACACAAATAAAGATGGGATTTTGACAATTACAAAATCTGATGAAATTATCTTAGATGGAAAGTGGGATGCTTCCGAGGGACTCATTGTTTTAAATGCCAATTTCGGTGAGTGATTCAATCCCACTATCAAGTCAATCTTTGTAGCTAAACCCAAAACGCTTTGGCATTACAGATTAGGCCACACAAATTCTTAATATCTTGATAAATTAGAATCTAAATTTGATTTTAAATTTTTGGATGATTTTAAACTCTGTGAACCTTGTGTAGATGCAAAGCAGCACCATTCTCCTTTTCCTGGTGTAATACCTAGAGGTACTCGTTTCTTAGAATATCTTCATTGTGACCTTAGTGGAAAAATCTCTCCATTGTCAATTGGCGGTGCTTCTTATTATTTCAAGATCACACATTCCTTTAATTCATATCGTTTTGTCTTCTTGCTGTTTAATAAATCCGACACAATTAATTTTTTTCTGGATTTTAAAAATCAAATTGAAAATATTTCTAACTCAAAAATAGCAAATTTTGTATGTGATGGAGGAAGTGAATTCATTAATAAAAGTTTTACCAAGTTAAGTCTAAAAGAAGGCTTTAAAATTATTGTAACGTCGCCCTACTCTCCCCAACAAAACCCTATTGCAGAACGAGGCAATAGGATCACAACCGAAATGGTAAAATCTTTACTATTTCATGCAAAAATGCCGATTGAATTTAGGGGAGAAGCTGTCAATACAGCTGTTTATTTGGAAAATAGACTCCCTTTGGCACCAATTGATTTTGAGACTCCGTACAACAAACGTTTTGGCAAAAATCATAAATATGATCATTTAAAGGTGTTTGGATGTACTGCTTATGCATTAATTGATAAGACAAAAAGAGGTGGAAAATTTCGACAAAATTCAGTCAAATGTTGTTTCCTGGGATATGCTGAGGAAATGTCATCTTATTGACTACCTTGACTTGACAATAAAACAATTTTATATTCTCATAATGTAATTTTTGATGAAACAAGCTTTCCAGTCCAAACTTCATTGATCAAATCTCAATTAGACAAGGCATTTGCTGAGGACATTGCCTTTATTTCAGAAGATGTCCATGAATCCATCAATCCAATCAATGATTTTTCTCCTTCTGATGACACTATTGAAGATTTCATTTCAACAAATCCTACTTCAATTAATAAGTTTTGGGATTATCAACTAACCCCAAATATTGCCCCTAAAAACATTAGCTCATCAATTGACACAAATAATATTATTGAAGGGACTAGAAGAAGAATTCCAAAGAAGTTGACGAGTGCCATTGAAATCAAAAATTATATATCTTCAAACAAATTGATCAATTCACATTCACAACATGATGTAGTTCCTAATCTATACTTGTCAGATCCTCTCACTTATTTTGAGGCAATAAATTGAAGGGATGGTGATTCATGGCTAGAAGCAATTGATAAAGAGCTAAATATGATTGATCAACAAAAAGTTTGGGATATTGTTGAGAAACCTGTTGATACTCCATCTATAGGATCTGTATGGGTGTTTAAAATCAAATGAGATGCAGATGGAAACATACAGAAATACAAAGCTAGGCTCTGTGCACGAGGCTTCTCACAAAAAGCTGGTATCAACTTTTTCGAAACTTTTGCTCCCACTGGTAGATTAACTACTTTATGTGTATTAATCAGTCTTGCTACTCGTGAAAATTGGGATTTTGTTCAAATGGACGTAAAAGGCGCATTTTTATATGGAAAACCAGATGAGGATGTGTACATGAATTTTCCACTTGGAATGGAAAAGCCCCCAAATTTCAAAAATCCAGTTCTTCTTCTCAAGCGATCTCTTTATGGTCTCAAACAAGCATCCAGATGCTGGTACACGGAATTAATGAATTTCTTTCACTCTCTTAATTTTTATCCTTCAGCTGCGGATCCATGCCTTTTCATTCATGATAGTTCTACTCATCCCTGCTATGTTCATGTACATGTCGATGATCTTTCAATCTTTGGTGAAAATGTTCAGTGGTTTAAGGATGCTATCTCTTCACACTTTGATATGGAAGATCTTGGTGACGCTAAATACATTTTGGGTATGAGGGTCACTAGAGACAGAATCGCCGGAACTTTATCATTATGTCAAGATCAAGAGATAAAGGACTTACTTGCATCATATGATATGACAGATTGCAAACCAGCAGAGACACCAATGCAAATGAACACGCAATTATTACCAGCCACTGAAGATGAGATACAACAATTTGAAAAATTAAATATTAATTATCGAAGAGCTGTTGGACGTTTGAACTACATCACGCAAGCAACAAGACCCGATATTGTCTTCATCAACAGTCAACTTGCACAACATTTAGTCTCTCCTGGCATTAAGCATTGGACAGCTTTTAAAAGAGTGCTTTGGTATTTAAAAAACACTATCAATCTTTCACTTTCTTTCAGAAGTAATTCAAGCTTCACCAATGAAGGACATTATAGCTACTCAATGCCGACAGGTTTTGCTGATGCTGATTGGGCTGGTTGTCCAGTAACTCGACGCTCAACCACTGGTTATGTTTTCATTATCAATGGAACTGCCATCAGTTGGAGATGTAAAAAACAGCCAACTGTAGCCCTCAGTACTAGTGAAGCAGAATCTAAAGCCACAGTTGATGCTGCTCAAGAGGCAACTTGGATGCAAACTCTCTTCAATGATCTTGGTTTTGATTGTAAATCATCTTCAAAGCTTTTCTCAGATAATCAAGGTTGCATTGCCTTGTGGAAAAATCCAATTTTCCATGCTAGAACCAAACACGTTGAAATTCAGTTCCACTGGATAAGAGAGCAAGTCTCCTCTGGAAAAATTGATCTTCAGTATACTCCCACGACCGACATGATTGCCGATGTTTTTACTAAGGCTTTGAGCAAGGAAAAATTTCATTTTTTTGTTAAACAAATTGGTTTGAATGGTATGTTTGATAGCAAGGAGGGGTGTAAGAACGAGTAACCATTTCTTTTGGATCTCTATTTTTCTATTTTTATTGCCATATTATAAGAGTAGATGGTAATGTTACATGTGTATAGACATATCACGTCTGTTGTGGCGTTCTTCTACTTTTGCTATTCAATAATACTCATTCATACTGAGCGAGATACTAATTTATATACCGGGCTATGTTTTTCCTTTTTGCCCGTCTTTTCTTTCTCGCTCTAATATTATTTATTTCTGTTAATTAGGTAACAGCGGCAAAGACCACTTTAAGGGCAGTTCATATTTATTAACGACTGCTTCATTTTATTTGTAAAAGGATTCCCGATATTTTCACTGATGAATAAATTCTATGTTCTTGTATTTATAAAAGAAAAGACAACTTCATGAAAAATTCTATCCAATTGTTTAGGTTCAACATAGGTTTGTATATAAATTCTGATGCTGATTCAGCTCTTGAAAACTAAAATTCACAACTTCTTATTCAACTTGGAGAGATATACTTATGGTAGCCTAAGAAACCTTAATCTTATGTTTTATCAAGTCCTTTGAATTGTCAAGGCTTCAGGCCTCATCGCTTCAATCTTACAGAGTGAGTTGTAGTAGCTAGTTGGATCTGAAGGAAGAAGAGAGAGGAAATTTTCAAAAGAAGTTAAATCTCAATATTTTCTGGATGATGACCTACAATGATCGCTAACTATAAAACCCATACAATAGATTTTTTATTAACTTTTAAAATGTTTGTGCTTGATCAATAATGAGAAACGTACCAAAAGGTAAATAAATTCTTAGAAAAATGTCCCAAATGTCCAGCGGACTTTTGGGAATCGATAAGAATTTGCGCTTTTTCTTAAAAGGTGTTAAGCCATGCGGTGAAAGCTGTGTCATCTTTATTTCGTCTCCTACCCTTGTATTCTCAAATGTATAATAAGGTTTTCTTTTTGGCTGTTTGGGTTTATGGGGAGATTAATTCTATGCTACGTTTACGCTACAATTTGAAGTAGCTACTAACATTTATTACAGCGACCGGGCCCATTGCACTGAACGAAAGAAAGCTACCTGGTTTAAGTAAACTCCGATTTTCTCGCTTATCCTCAAGACCCGGAGGAGACACTTTCATAATAGAAATAAAGTGAGAAGATAAAATATAATCTCAAATGAGTCTCAATGTATTATTTTCATACCTGTAGCAATGTCGCCCAATATTTGCGCTTGATAAACGTTTCTGACCCTCCAAAAACGCCTTTCTCTATTCTTGGCTTTACTCATCTCATACTCAAATTTTGATACTAAAGTTCCGTCAGCTATTCGTGGGCATCCAAAAAAATAAGAGTCTCTTAAAACTAAATATTCGCCCAAGTCATCTGTAGAGAGCGATCTGGAGTAAAACATGCTACCCAATCCTTTAACGCGATTCAAGTCAATCAAAATTATTTATTTTGTAAAGAATTTAGACCATACCTGCACCAAGTCTTTAGTAGAATATATTGAAATTATTAAGTTGTTTAGGAGTCTTGAGATTTTTTGAATGCTATGGATTCACTCACGAATGGCCAGTCAGATAGAGGTTAGTTTTTTTACCCGTTGTATGAAAGGCCTTCTGAGCGATCTCTTTTATTGCGTTGAGAACTCGCACTTGATTGATAAGTGCGAGAGTGCTAATGAGGTTTTCATCAGACAAAATTTTCATAAATCAAAACACACTTACAGTAAGGGCTGAACTCTTGATGAGACGAAGCCGAAGGAAACAACGTGTTGTAAAAACCTCCATGAGCATTACCCGCTCCAAGAAAGTCGGAGGACGGCTCAAGGGTGAAAGTAAAATCATGAAACCACTCTATAAAATTTCCAGGACTCGTCCCCTTGAATGCAAGTATAATGAAGGGATGATCATTTCCGTCCAGATTTTCATACTTGTAGAAAGCTCCCACGACGATGCTCTCCAGCTTTGTAAAATCTGCCTCAAGGAAAATCTTAGTGAAAGATTATTATATAAAGCATAATTTTGGCAGCACCTGCTATAGAAGTAAACCTAAGCCCCCACTCCGCGGCTGAGCGATAAATATGATGCTCTGCCTCAATAAGTAGCAATTCACCGTTTGGCCCCTTCAATTCATCTGTTGAAGCCTTATTCAATTCCCTCGTCGAACGCTGATACATCAGAGCTGATAATAAGATGAACATTTTAGCAACATCCAAATTGAATTCGGTTTGGTGTTTCCCAAGTTGTTCGTGTTTCAAGACTCTGTACCCCAGTGGTTTGTTAAGACTTTTTTGAGCAGCCATGATTAGAGGTGTTTTCTTATCAAAAATTCCTTTTGGAAAGCTTTTATGAATTTACTTTCCATAACGTTTATAAATGTATTTCTTTCAAATACACATACCATTATCGGCCCACAATAGTGGACTGTGCCCCCTGGCCCAAATTTTAGAAAACAAGCGCACAACAATCTCAAATCCAGTCATGCGGACTAAAATTAATAAGATTTGATTAGCTTTTCAAGGATTAAGTATAGTGAAATGATATTTTCATTTCCTTCAAACAAGCGTACATCCTAACAAAATAACATTGGCGATAACTACACCTATATAACCTGCCCACGCAATTACCACTCCATACCAAGATTCAAAAGGCATAGTGAAAAGGGAAAATGGGCTCAAAGATAAGAAAATCGTTCCTTCCATTGCAAGACGAAAAAAAGCACGAATTAAGACAATTCCATTCCTAATGGCCTTCCTCATGCGCCAGAAACGCCTTTGAGCGTAACTTTTAATAAGCGCCTCTTTATGTAATTCTAAAGAGGTGATTTGAATAGAATCAAAAGAGGTATAAACCTGCAAGAAAAATTGATATTGATGGTATGAAATTCTTAGATATTATGATTTGTATTATAAAGATCTACCTCTCTGAAGTAATCGAGTTTGCCGTTGCGGTTCAAGTTTCGAAACGTCTTGCTGTAATCTGATAAATAAGGTGCAGGCGTAGCAAGTTGATAACTTGATTTACCATTCCAAATTCTTTGAAAGAAACTCATTTTCTATTTATAAATATATAAATTTCTAGAGCTGAAATGGCAAAATTTGAATGGACGGGAGGAAACATCACAGTATTTATATCAAAATAAGAAGGGCAAGGAGAGGTAAGTGAATGGCGGAAGTGGAAAATCTACTTCTATTGAAATCCTTGTGATTGGAACATGCAGGTGTTTTGGTTGAAATGTAAAGGACCAAACTCCTCAGAGTTTCTGTAAGTTTTCAAGGTTTATTATACTGCGGTCCCTCCTTTCCATCATTTGGCAACTCCTCATTAATACAAGCAAGAAAACAACACATGGAACAAGGCGAATTTGAAAGCAGGGTTTGGGGTATATCTTACTAAAACAACTCGAATCTTTTAGATATAAAAATAAAACAGACGTCAATAAACGATCTGCCCTATTAAGTGGTCTTTGCCGCTGTTACCTTTTAGATATAAAAATAAAACAGACGTCAATAAACGATCTGCCCTATTAAGTGGTCTTTGCCGCTGTTACCTAAAGATAAAAATAATGAAATAATATTGAGCGAGATAAAAGACCTAATACATAAACAGAATAACAGCTAAATACAAAAGTCTAACCTTTTAGATATAAAAATAAAACAGACGTCAATAAACGATCTGCCCTATTAAGTGGTCTTTGCCGCTGTTACCTATGTACATGAATAAAATGGAAAATTAATAACAAGATAAGTGTTTACAAATAACTAGTCCTGACCTAAAGATAAAAATAATGAAATAATATTGAGCGAGATAAAAGACGGGCAAAAAGAAATGACAAGACCCAGTATTTAAGTTAGTGTCTCGCTCAATGAGGACAGGGATGAATGAATAGCATAAAATAAGAACAACATAGAAAAACGTGAGAAAAATAAGACGTGATGTGATCTCTATGGAGGTTGAGTCAATAACTACTCTTATAATTATAAAACGGATAAAAATAGAAAGAAAAACACAGTGAGTTAACTAGTTGTTCTTACACCCCTCCTTGCTATCAATCATACCGTTCAAACCAATTTTGTCTACAAATTTTCTGAATTTTTCCTTGCTAAGAGCCTTAGTAAAGACATCAGCAATCATATCAGTTGATGGCGTATATTGTAGGTCAATTTTTCCAGACATTATTTGCTCTCTAATCCAATGAAATTGGATTTCAACATGCTTAGTTCTAGCGTGAAACATGGGATTTTTGCACAAAGAAATACAACCTTGATTATCGGAAAATAATTTTGAGGAAGATTTACAGTCAAATCCAAGGTCATTAAAGAGAGTCTGCATCCAAATTGCCTCTTGCGCTGCATCAACTGTAGCTTTAGATTCAGCTTCAGTAGTGCTAAGGGCAACTGTAGGTTGTTTCTTGCAGCGCCAACTGATAGCAGTACCATTGATAATAAAAACATATCCAGTAGTTGAGCGTCGAGTAACTTGACAACCTGCCCAATCGGCATCAGCAAAACCAGTAGGAAGTGAATAACTGTAGTGACCCTCATTGATAAAAGGATCATCTGAATGAAAAGTAAGTGATAGATTGATACTACCTCGCAGATAGCGAAGGACCCTTTTGAATGCCAACCAATGTTTAATACCAGGAGCATTTAAGTATTGTGCTAGTTGACTGTTTATGAAGGCAATATCTGGTCTAGTTGCCTGAGTGATGTAATTTAATCGACCCACTGCTCGTCGATAATTGATGTTGAGTTGAGAGAATTGTTTTATTTCGTCTTCAGTTGCTGGTACCAGTTGAGTGTTCATTGTCATTGGAGTACTAGATGGCTTGCAATTTGACATGTCATAAGAAGTGAGTAAATCCTTAATCTCCTGATCTTGACAAAGAGATAAGGTACCGGTATTTCTATTTCTCGTAACCCTCATTCCCAAAATAAATTTTGCATCTCCAAGATCTTCCATATCAAACTTTGATTGAATGGCAACTTTGAACCAATCAATATCCTTACCAAAAATGGAAAGGTCATCAACATGCACATGGACGTAACAAGGATGAGTAGTACTTTCATGTATGAAGAGACAAGGATCCGCAGCTGAGGGATAAAAATTAAGGGAATAGAAGAAATTAATTAACTCTGTGTACCAACACCTAGAGGCCTGCTTTAAACCATAAAGTGAACGCTTTAACAATAAAACTGGATTTTTAAGATTGGGAGGCCTTTTCATGCCTAGAGGAATTTTCATATAAACGTCTTCGTCAGGTTTTCCATAGAGAAAAGCACCTTTGACATCCATCTGAATGAAATCCCAATCTTCTCGTGTTGCAAGACTGATGAGAACTCGTAATGTGGTGAGTCGTCCAGTTGGAGCAAAAGTCTCAAAATAATTTATTCCAGCTTTTTGTGAACAGCCTCGTGCACAAAGTCGAGCTTTATATTTTTGAATGTGACCATCTGCATCTCTTTTAATCTTAAAAACCCATATGGACCCTATCGTAGGAACATTTTCTGGTTGTTCAACAATATTCCAGACACTTTGATTTTCTATCATTTTCAACTCTTGACTAATGGCATCGAGCCAAAAATCACCATCACATCGATTAATTGCTTCAAAATAAGTAAGTGGATCTGATAATTGAATGTCGGGTACATCATCATGTGTTGCATGTGCACTAATAACGTTTGTAATTGATAAGTAGTTTTTGATTTCAAAGGCTGAATTCAGCTTCCTTGGTATTCTTTTCCGACCACCTTCAATAATGTTGGATGAGTCAATTGAAGAGCTAATATCGTTAGAAGCAATGTTGGGAGTTAATTGATAATCCCAAAATCTATTAATGGATTTTGGTTTTTCAATGGGGGGATCTTCAGATTCAGTCGAAGGTATGTGATTTGACGAATGATTATCAGAGGGAGTTAAAGGTATATTTTCAGAGAAATCAGATGTAATTGCGACAACATCTTCAGTAAAGATTTCTGACAATTGTGTTTCTGACGATAAGTCCTGAATAGGAAAAGACGTTTCATCAAAAATTACATTATGTGAGTATATTATCTTTTTATTATCAAGTCGAAGCAATCGATATGATGTCACATCTTCAGCATAGCCCAGAAAACAGCATTTTATTGAATTCGTATAAAATTTTCCTCCTCTTTTTGACTTGTCAATGAGTGCATAAGCAGCACATCCAAAAACTTTAAGATGATCGTATTTTGCATCCTTGCCAAACCTCACTTTAAATGGTGTATCAAAACTCAATGAAGCCGATGGTAATCTGTTCTCAAGATAGACTGCAGTGTTGACTGCTTCGCCCCAGAACTCAATCGGCATTTTTGCATGAAAAAGTAAAGATTTAGCCATTTCGGTGGTAATTCTGTTGCCACGTTCCGCAATAGGATTTTGCTGTGGCGTATAAGGAGAAGTAACAATCATTTTAAAGCCATCTTTGACACTTAAATCTTTGAAATCTTTATTTATGAATTCGCTTCCACCATCACACACGAAATTGCCAATTTTAAGATTTGATAAATTCTCTATTTGAGTTTTAAATTGCAAAAATGCTTTGAAAGTATCAGATTTATTAGATAAAAGGAATACAAAGCGATAAGAAGAATAAGAATCTGTAATTTTGAAATAATAATTGGCTCCTCCGTAAGTTGCAGGAGTAATTTTGCCACTTAAATCACAATGTAAGAATTCTAGAAAGCGAGTTCCTCTTGGGACAGTTCCTAAAAATGGACTATGATGGTGCTTGGCATTCACACAGGGCTCACAGAAATTAAAATCATCGCATAATTTAAACCCTATTTTAGACTGAATTTTATCAAGATATTGGGAATTCGAATGTCCTAATCTGAAGTGCCAAAGCATTTTTGAGTTTGAAGCGTAAAGAGATTTGAAAACGGGAACATGGTGCTCACCAAAATTGGCATTCAACACTACAAGTCCTTCAGAGTCATCCCATTTGCCATCAAGAATAATTTCGTTCGACCTTGTGATTGTTAATTCTCCATTAGAATTCATGTGTTGATCACAACCATGTGAGATAAACGGGCCGATTCCAATAAGGTTTTGGCTGATTTCAGGAACATGCAAGCAGTCAGTCAAAGTTATGACTTCCCTCGGTGTGACAAGGTTGACCGAACCCTTTCCCGAGCTATAAATTATGGTGCCATTACCAAGCTTGATTGGACGACGGAAGCGAGAGTATGTTTTAAAATTTGACCGTTTCTTGATCATATGAACAGTTGCTCCGCTGTCAAAAATGAGCATTTTCGAAGAAGTATTTGAAATATTTGCTTTGAAAATTTTTGCAGGTCCACAGCTGATACTTGCATGTACTTCTTCGCTAGCTTTGGAACTATTAGCAGTTACTCGATTTTTACGTTTTTCCGGATGCAATTGAAAACAATCCTCTTCAGAATGTTTCGCTTTCGGATTATGTTTTCCGTCTCGACAAAATTCCCACTTTAGTTTTTGATTAGATTTTGTTTTATTTATCAAGGCGGAATGAGATGATGTGGAATTCTCTGATTCAATTTCAGAAGAAAGACGGGCCAATCGTGAGAGTAGATTAGAAACGGAAAGATGGGTTTGAGTCACTTCACAAGCATGTAGAATCAATGCCTTATGGGTTGAGTAACATTCTGGCAATTGTCTCAATAATCGATGTGCTTCATTTTCACTTTCAACTGAGACACCAACAGACCCCAGCTCATTAATTCTGGTTCGTAGATCATTCACGAAGCTCATAAGATTGCCTTCTTGGCATTTGACATCGTGATATCGGGCAAATATCGAGGCACGGTTTGACGCATCGGCTGCAGCATATTGGTTGCTCAGCTTTGTCCAGATTTGCCAAGGCTTGTCCATATCATCATCAGTCACAAAAGCAGCAATATTGGCGGCGTCAAGTTTTGAAATGAGAATGTTTGTTGCCTTGTCGGCTCTCTTTTGAAAATCTAACTTAAGACTTTGGGCAGCGTCTTCCGGCGGCGGTTGTTCAAGACCAAATACAAGGTTTTTGAGATCCTGATAAGTGAGCAGGGCTCTCATTCTTATCCTCCATTCATGGAAATTTCCGACACTCAGTACAGGAATATTTCTGAGGGTATCGCCAGAGGAATCATTATTTGAGTCCATTTTCAATGGTGATGAAGGACGGGCAGTATTAAAACTTGTTGACGAGTAATCAGATTCGTTCGTTGAAGCTGGAGATGGGATTGTAAATATATCGTTTGATGACATTCACAAGGACACTGGGCCCATAACCTAAAACAACTCGAATCTTTTAGATATAAAAATAAAACAGACGTCAATAAACGATCTGCCCTATTAAGTGGTCTTTGCCGCTGTTACCTTTTAGATATAAAAATAAAACAGACGTCAATAAACGATCTGCCCTATTAAGTGGTCTTTGCCGCTGTTACCTAAAGATAAAAATAATGAAATAATATTGAGCGAGATAAAAGACCTAATACATAAACAGAATAACAGCTAAATACAAAAGTCTAACCTTTTAGATATAAAAATAAAACAGACGTCAATAAACGATCTGCCCTATTAAGTGGTCTTTGCCGCTGTTACCTATGTACATGAATAAAATGGAAAATTAATAACAAGATAAGTGTTTACAAATAACTAGTCCTGACCTAAAGATAAAAATAATGAAATAATATTGAGCGAGATAAAAGACGGGCAAAAAGAAATGACAAGACCCAGTATTTAAGTTAGTGTCTCGCTCAATGAGGACAGGGATGAATGAATAGCATAAAATAAGAACAACATAGAAAAACGTGAGAAAAATAAGACGTGATGTGATCTCTATGGAGGTTGAGTCAATAACTACTCTTATAATTATAAAACGGATAAAAATAGAAAGAAAAACACAGTGAGTTAACTAGTTGTTCTTACACTTACTCCTGAGGTTTATTTTTTAGAAAAATTAAAGGTAAAAATGAGGCGATATAGAAATAATTTTGTATCCCCATGTCGTTATATAATACGAACCTATATTCAACTGCGTTCTGGTCTCTGCACGCAGCTCATTCATAAGGCCAACAGGAATCAGGGGTTATTAGGACTTTTAGAACTTCTTACAACCTTTTTGTTCACGATTTCAGAAAAATTTAAACCGGGGTGGGTGCCAACCTCATTTTTATTTGGCAACAGCCCGAATAAGGGTTTTCTTTTTTCTTGAAGTCAGATGGAAATCAGATGGAACTCAGAAAGAAGTAATACTGAAATGTCAATTGAAGTAACCTTGAGCCCTCACACAAACAAGAATGGATCTATATTGAAAACATAGTGAAAGTGTGAGAAAAACTGAATGGAAGACAGAAAAAATCATTCAAATAATCTACACAATGCACAGTATTTTTTGATGCAATTTATTAAAATAATGCTTTATAAATTTAAGTTGATCAATGAAAATCCATCAATATTATTACAATTATTAAATACAAAAATGTTTTTAAAACATTCAGATGACATATAAAACCAATCAGTGACTTTTTGTATTACATACAACTGTTTTTCCAGAATTGAAAAACTCTAATTTTATTATTAACACAATATAAACTGAATTTCTCCTTGATGTATTTTTTGAATGTCAAGATTTAGCAATGGTATATTTCAATCTATTGAATTTAATAAAAAACATAGAATCAACAGAAAAATTAAATTATTTGTTATGGATTACAGTTGAAAACATGGTAAACCAAAATTTAAAGTATGGTGATTATTTTTGAAGCTTTTTAAATGAATGAAGCACTTTCAAAACTTATTTAAACTAATTAATTTTAAATAAAAAAAATGATTATATATCTTAAAATTAGCATATATCTTTAGGCTTTAGACTTCAATGCATTTTAGGGGCATAGAAAATGCAAGAAAAGGAAAAAAAAAAGAAATATTGTTATCTTCTTAAAAAACTTCCAATTCCTCAGCTACTAAGACAATATATACATTATATCATGAGTAAATTATATATCTATCTAGATTTTAGAATATCTCTTTTGCTGATTCCAAAAAAAAGTTTGGCATACTTTCAGTTGGTTAAGTGTTCTTGAGAACTCAAAAAAAAAATAACACTCAGTGATATTACTTTCATAAAAAATACGGATAAAATGTGCCTAAAGTTATGAAAATAAGTTTTGAGTAAATAAAGAAATATTTCTCAAAAATTTAAAATGAATAATACAGTGTACTTTTATTTGGATATTTGAGATAAAAATACTATTTATCTAGAGATTCACATCACAAATTTTACAGTGTTTCCATGTAAGAAGAGGTGTACCAGACCAAATTTCAGGCTTTTTTAACATTCATGCACTGTATCAAATAGGTAGAACTGAAATTATTCACCATGCAATATTTGGGGGGGACTTGCTAAAAAGTCCTCAATTAAAACTTAGATGGAACACAGATGGAACTCAGACTGAACTTTAAATGAACTGATACTGAATTTACTTTGAACTCATCTTGAGCTCTTAACCAATAATGGATGAATCTGTGCTGGAATAATAAAGAAATTTTAATGAATAATTTAAAGAAATAATGACAAGGGCAGATTATGAATCTAATCCATTCACAGAATTTTTTTCATAAAACACAATTTTAATTTCATTTTGAATTTCACTTGATCATTAAAAAGACTGAAAATTATACTATTTATTTAAAAAGCATCACTTTTAACCTCTCTAATGATTTGATTAGTTTTTTTTGAAAAAATATATAATAAGATCAGTGCTTCTTTTTATTGATAACTCCTTTTAACCAAAAATTCAAAGCTTTGATTTTTTAATTTAAACCATATAACCTGATTTTTTTTTTTTTTTATTTCTGATTATGCAATATAAATATTTTCAGTTCAATGGATTTAATTAACAAACATATTGAACCATCAAAATTCTCAAGTATTTTATTCTATAATACTGTGAAGAGACTCACAATTAAAAAAATAAAAGATAGCAATATTTTTTCCTAATTTCTGTTTCAATGAAGTCCTCTCATAGTTTCTTTACACTTAGCACTAATAATTAATTAATTTTCTATTATAAGTTTAGTAAGAAGTATAATTCTTATACCCGTGGATTTTAATCAACTTTTTTTACATTTTTATATGCAAGAAGATGATTAAAATTAAAAGAAAAAATATTTTTTCTCTTTTTTTCTATTGAATATTAAACTACTAAAATTTTTTGCAATATACATTTATTCAATGTAATACATATATGATATTCTGGAACTATTCATTTTTTTTTCATTAAAATTGAATGTAAATATGGTTATTCTATAGAGTAATCTCATGAGTCGAAATAATAAATCACTACTCAGTAAATTTTTCATAGGAGAAACTGAGATTCAAGATATATGTAAAACTTTAAAGATAATAAAAACAAAGTAGTATAAATTTATTTAAACTTTAATTTTAGTGTTTTATTTTGCTTCAATGCTGTATTGTGGGATAATTTCAGTGTCAAATTTGGAATAAGCACCATATATTTTTCAAAGTGTTATCATGTTTTAAAATGTGCTTCAGATAAAAAATTTTATTGTATCAATGTTCAAAAACTGAATTAAATAGGTAGAAGTGGTAATTCTTCATAGTTCTATCAGTTGTAAATTGAAAAACTATTATATGATATTTATTGTGTAAAAAAGACACAATAAGTAATTTAGATTATGCCCATGTAGCAAGGAAGCTGTAAAGACAATCATATTTTTATTAAAAATATTATTATTCCATATTTCAACTAAATAGAAATTTTTTTTTCAATTTTATGCTGCTGAAAAATAAATTATGTGAAATTTTTCAGGTACACTTTTTTAGTCTTTAGAACAAAAGCTTTGATAGGAGTAATTCACTACTGAACACTTACACACAATTCTAAAATTAAATGAATGGGTTCAGGATCTATCAATGATTTATTGCAATAATGATACTCAGGCTGATTTGTAGATCTTATATGATGTTTCTATTCAATTTCTAAGTGTATGAAAAAAAATCCTTTGATATTTTATATAAACAGAAGAATTTGTAAATCTTCTTGAAATTGGACTTATCACATAGCAATACTGGAATGAGTATATTGTTATAAAAATATATTTAAATAGCATTTTTTCTTTCACGCACCACGTGACACTCGAGGCAAAAGCAGCTCATTAAATCAATAATACAGAGGTCTAAATCCATACTAGAAGCACAGAAAGCAATTCTACATAGCAACTGGGACTTTCCTTTGTGTACTCACTGTTTGTCAAGGGGTACTTTTGGTCTAGAAGCTTGGTTTGAGTTTTTCACAGGATATTTAAGGGTTTAAAGGTATCTCAACAAAAGGTATGTATTTCAAAAATCAATTTGATTATTTTACTCAAATGTAGGAGGTAGATTTTAAGATATCAATATAAATTATAGATTAGAATTATGATGTTGTAAATACTAAAGAAATAGAATATAGAAATAAATGTAGTGTTGTAAGTGATAAAAGAATGATTTGAAAAGTACAAAGTAAGAGGCCTTTTATAGGCAAAACATGAGGGAATAAAATATACGGAATTTACACCATATATTGTAAGAATGTGAGAAAAAGAATGACTGAAAGGAGTACATATATGACACAAGAATTAAATAAACTGGTACGTCACAAGGACATCAAATTTATTAGCAATAAAGTTTGAGTTCCTTGTACTATCACAATTAATTACACAATAATTAATTAATTATATTACTTTCACGGGATTCCAGATCTCTCACTGAGGTAATATAATTGTTTTAAAGTTTTTTATTATTATTATTTTATTATTAAACTTTATTCCCATTGACTTATACCATTGAGAACGGTGTTAGGGAGTAAAATTGTAAGGGACATTTTATTTACACTAATTAATTATATTACTTATTGTACTTAACTAGTTAATTGTAAGTAATGCTTAAGTAGATAATTAATTATTAGTAAGAAAAAGGGGCGTGGCTTCAACTCAGTGAAATAATTAATTATTTTACTGGTTAAGTCTAGTAGCCTGGCTGACACTCCCTCACTCTAAAAAAACAATAAAAAAAATGCTATGATTTTTTCTCTTTATACTTTTTTAGTAGAGTAGGAAGATTAGATATTTCCTTCCCAGGTATCCAAGAATCATATTCAGATGATTTATTCTTGAATCTCAATAAGTATTCTGTATCTTTTTCAGCAGTGACTATTCTGTCATTTAGAATTTTTTCAATTTATGCTGTTTCAGTGATTTCATTTGGGTTTTTCTTTGGTCTTCCCCTCCTTTTTGGAAATAAATCACTATTGGATGTGTAAGGTTTCAAAAGAGATATTGGAAAAACAGGAGGTTTTCTGTCATATGGAGAATACAAAATAACCTCAACTGCATTATCTCCAATCATTCTTCTGACAACAAATGGACCAACAAATGGATCTTTCAATTTGTTATTACCTTGTAAGTTGAAGTGGACTGTAGAAATCAACACTTCATCACCCTTTTTAAAAGTGTATTCTTTATGGGATTTGTCCCATCTTTTCTTCTCATATTCAAATGATTTTTCAATAAATTTTTGAGCATGATTTCTGCATAGTTGTTGCATTTGAAGAAAAGATTTTACACCAGGATGTATATCCAATTTAGGTATTTTGTTATTGAGAATTTGGGCAGGAGTATTTGGAACATATCCAAGCCAGAGCTCAAAAGGCTTTCTTTGAGTAACAGAATGAACAGTGCTATTATAAGCAAATTCCAACCCAGGAAGTAAGGTAACCCAATCATGAGTGAATCTGTCATTAATTTTATACTCAAGGCCAAAGGCACAATACCTTCTAATCATGTCCTCTAAAGTCTGAATCATTCTTTCAGCTAAACCATCAGTCTGTGGATGGTGGGCAGTAGAAAGTTTCAGATCACAACCACAAACATCCATCAGAGACATCCAAAATTCAGAAGTAAATTTAGGGTCTCTGTCAGAGATTATGGCTTTAGGAAAACCAGCAGTATTAAACATATGAGACCACCATAAGAAAGCTAATTCTTTAGTGGAAACATCCTTGTGGGTAGGGATAAATTTACATATTTTTGTGAATCTTTCCACAATAACCCAACAAGAGCTATAACTGTCTTTACCAGCAATAGGTAATTCTGTTACAAAATCCATGTTTATTATTTGCCATTGTGCATCAGGAGGTTCAATATGTTGCATTAATCCTGCTCTTTTACCAGTTAATATTTTTGATTTTTGGCAAGAATCACAAGACTCAACATATAATTTTGTGTCTTCAGACATATTAACCCACCAAGCAGTGTTCTTAATTCTGATCATTGTTTTTTCAAGATCAAAATGTCCAGCTAATATGTCATCATGAAAAATTTTCATAATTATTTCTTTCATAGAAGGAGGAATAAAAATGACATTACTCAACTTTTTTCTATAATATAGATATCCTTCATCAATTGAAAATTTACCTTTTTCCAAAGCTTTTTGGTACTTTGGTGGAAGGGTTTTAATTAATGCTTGTATTGAAGCATTTTTTGGATCATTTAATTTGGTGCATAACTTTTTCAAGTCAGTGTCCTTATCATATGAATCCAGAATAAGCTGTAATAGCTCTTCCTCCATATCAACCACATATATCCCATGTATATGAATAATTTCATCCTCAGGATCATACGCAGGATTAGAGTCATTATTTGGTAAAGTTAACCTATATAACATATCCACATTTGAGTGAACAATACCAGCCCTATGAATAATTGTCATTCTCTCTCTGTATTCTTGAACAGCCAACTTCCATCTAAACATATGTCTGTTAGGTGTTTTCAAGTTTAAAAGGGATAAACTGCACTGCAGCCAGTGACAAGTTCAAATTTCTGGTCATCTAGGTAATAATGAAGCTTTTCTAGAGCCCATACTACAGCTAAACACTCTAATTGAGTAGCACCATATTTCAATTCACTATTTCTCAAGGTTCTTGAAATATAACAAATTACTACTTCTGAAACTCTATCATTTATCACTTGTTTTTGATGGAGGGCAGCACCAAGACTAATGAAACTGGAATCAGTGTACAAAACAAATGGTTGATTAAAGTCAGGTAAAGCAAGAATTGGTGCTGACATCAAAAAGTGTTTCATAGTGTCAAAGGCTCTTTGTCTTTCAATATTCCAGACAAAAGCAACATCCTTTCTAGTTAATTGGGTAAGGGGTAAAGCTATGACTTGGTAATTTTTAATATACTGTCTATAGTATCCACACATTCCCAAAAAACTTTGGAGCTCTCTCACTGTTGTAGGAGCCTTCACCTGTTGTATGGCTGCCACTTTGTTCTGGTCAACACATATCTGTAAGCCTGAAACAACATGACCAAGAACTTTTAAAGAATAGAAACCAAATTAACATTTCTTCAAAGCAAGTGTCATATTTATTTCATCCATTTTCTGGAATACTTTACACAGGTGGTTAAGATGGTCCTCAAATGTTTTTGAGAATATAATGATATCATCAATATAAACCATCAGCCATCCTTCAATTATCTCTTGATGGAATGTGTTATCCATGACTTTTTGAAAAACTGAAGGGGCATTTTTAGGGCCAAATGGTATCCTAATATACTTATAAATACCCATATGAGTGGCAATCATCAGAAATTTCTGATAATTTTTCTCAACAGGTACCTGGTGATATCCTTTGTTACCATCCAAACAGCTGATATATTTAGCACCCTGTAAAGTAGCATGTATAGAGCTAACTCTAGGTAAAGGGTAGATATCATCAACGGTATAAGTATTTAATGCTCTATAATCAACACATAACCTGGCTTTATCTTTCTCATAAGAAATTAGGACAGGTGAGATAACACAATGTTTAGGTGTTTCAACTACCTTTTCAATAATATTCATTTTTAAAAGGGTAGAGATATTGTCTTCAATATCTTTTCTCTTTGTGGGGGAAGCAGGATACAGCTTCTTCTTTAAACTAGGTGGTATATCAGTTAATGGGTAAGACAATGAAAGTTTCATTTCCTCTTTAACTAATCCTAGTTCATGTGACCCATGAGCAAAGGCCATAGGAAAAGACTTTATCAAGTTAATGATGGAATCTTTATCCTCATCAGAAAGCTGTTCTCCAAAAGAGGCATTGTCAATTTCAGACAAAAGGGCATGCATATCTTTTGTAGATCTTCCTTTACATTGAACTACAGAATTACATGTGTTCAATTCTGTTTCAATAATTTTTTAGGGGAGGAAATTTTAAATTTTCTCTTCCCATTCATCCCCATTGTGAAACATTGGTTTGAGGGATCCAATTTTATTCCATACTTGGTTAAAATATCATTCCCTACAATAAACCAAATTCTTAAGTTATCATTCTTCATGACAACAAAATCACAAATAACTCTTACAAAACCATGGTTATATTTAAAAAACACTGTGGCTTTGTATTTACCAATGGGGCACAAAACAGAGCCATAACCTCTCCAATTTTCAGAAATGATAGGCATCAGTTTTGATTTATAGTCTTGATCCACTGAAGCAAGTGCTGTTTCAGAAACTACACTTCCTCCAGCTCCAGAATCCAGAACAACTTCTATGCTGGTTCCATTAATCAAGACTGGTGCCTTAAGAGGGGCAATAACAATTGAGTTATCCTCAATGTTCTTTATGATCTCAGCATCTTCAACTGTAGATAAAGCATTATTATAAATATCAATAGTATATAATAAATAATGAATATCCTCTTCCAGAATCAAGATTTCTTGTTGAGATTCATATGAAATATTGCTGGCACAATCACTTGATGCATCATCCAGTGCTACTGTGTCATCAGCATGCTCCTCTGTTTGTTCTACAAGATTTATCTTCTTGTCACAAACATGGTCTTTCTGCCAAGGCTTGTTGCACTTGAAGCAAGTATTTGTTGCATACTTCTTTGGTGCAACAGGGGAAGAAGGTTTACCAACCTTTTCCAGAGGTTTCTGTTGGTAAGTGGAGGGTTTCTCTAAAGGGGTCCTAGGAATGAATCTTCTGGCATCATACTTATTGTTTAGAAGGATCTCATTGCAAGTATTAATGAAAGAAGAGGGTTCTTTGGAGAACTCAGTCCTAGCCACTATCAAGTCTCTCAGAGACATTGGTAATTTATAAAGGATCCAGTTCTTCCATAACTCAAACTCCATATTTGGGTCCATTGCCCTTAAGATTTTTACAAGTTTCATTAAATACTCAATAATTTTATCAGTAGAAGAGCTATATCTAGTTTCCTCATACTGCCTTTGTTGAGCCATTCTGAACTTGGAGCCACCAAATTGTGCTTTAATTAATTTCTTCCAATCCTCTAATGAGTAGTCATTCCCATCCAGGAGAACAGATTCATACCACATTAGAGCAGCATTAGTGAACAAAGAAATTAACTTGGACACAATTTCCTCATCTGAGAGTTTGTAAGAATTTTTCAAGTTATCAATTCTGCAAATAAATTGCTGCCAATCAGAGGAATAATCACCATCAAATGTAGGATATTGGTCAAGTTTTGGCCAATTCTTTTGATTTGAAGGACTCTCCTTAGTACTAGCTTGTTTCTGAGTAAGAAGCAGCTGTAATTTTTCTAATTGGGCTGTAATCTCATTGTTTAATCCTTCTGTTGAAGATCCTGGTGCATCATCAGTTTTTGATGGAAACTAAGTGTTATCAACAGGTATTTCTGGAGCTATTTTTACTTTAGATGAACTAGCCACAGGTTATATTTGAGCATCCTGCACTATATTTTCCTTCACAGAAATGTCAGAATATTTCTGGTCATTCAACAATAAGTTCAATTTTTCTTCAATGGTTGTTAGTCTTGTTTTCATTCCTGGAAGACTAGATAAAATCTCATTGATAGTTGCAAAAGATAACTTATTTTTATTTTGAAAAGATGACAAATGGTCATTCAATCTTTTTTAGATTCATCTTATCTATCTTCACCTCCTGGCAAAGGCAGATACAGTATCTTTTAGTTTAGACAAATCATTTTTTATATTTTGCCATAAAGCAACTTTCTTTTCATGGGTTGCTTTGTAATGAGACAATTCATCAGAGACTCTCTGTGATTCACTTCTTAATTCTTGATAACCCTGATCAGTTAACAAGCTATTATATCTCTGGGTTAATTGCATATTGTTCATTATATGATTTTGTTTGGCAATAATATCTCTCAAGTACTCATCATTAATCCTTGCTACATCTGGAGTTTTTCTCATTAAGGAAACTGAGTAACTTTCCAGACTCTCATAGAACTAAGGGTCAAGAGTTTCATCAATTACAGCCATATCAGGGTTAATCATTGAGGTAGCAATTAAAATTAATGGATTAGATACATGAGTTATCTGTCTACTGCCCCCAACCTCTACTGGTCTCAAGGTGTCTTCTTCCTTCTCAGATTTACCTGAAATAACAGAATCAGCTACAAGAAAAGGCACTTGAGAATCAATAGAGGGATGTACCAGGGTTTACTGGGTATGACCATATTGGGCTTTCTTCTTCTTTTGCCTCCTTAATAGGGGTGGGGAGGTGTGGGGTTGACCTGGTTGGGCCTTGACAGACCTGCCTGAGGTAGCTGATGCTGATTTTGAGACAGGTAGTCCCACTGCCACTTGGACACTTCCACCTTTTCTTGGGACTGGGGAGCCAATTGTTGTTGATCCCTGGGAGGAAGAGGTTTCTTCTTCTCTTGAAGAAAGGTATCTATTCTTCTCACCTTTTCTTCCAGAAAATCTACCCTTGCCTTTAGTCTCAAGTTTTCTGTCCTTAGCTCCTTTATGTGAGTTGACAGATTCTTTACCTGTTGAGACAATGGCATCTTTTTTATCCTGAAGCCTTTTGGAAGCTCTTCTGGTGGGTTTATCATAGGCTTCTGATCCTGAGTTGTGTCCACTAGGATTTCTACTTCTTCCATCTCTACATCCTGTTTGGGGCAAGGATTTATTAATCTGAGAAATTCTTCTTGTTAAAGGAGAACTTACAGAAGTAGGCTCATCATAATCAATCAAGTCTAGCTCTTCTTCACGTGCAGCAGAACCACTTTGGTCAGTCATTTTAAGATTTTACTGAAATGAAGAAAAGAGACAATAAGATTAATTAGTCTTTATTTTTGATTTTTATTTAATAAAATAAAATAAAATAAAATCTTTTTTAGGATAAAAATCAACTGAATAAAATTAATTTATTAATTCAAAAAATAATTTAAAACCAGGATTATAATATAATCAACTGTAGAAATAAATTAAAATTTTTATTAATAATTTTAATTAATTATTTTCAGGATTTGAATCAACAAATTTATTACCAGGACTTAATGTCAACTGAAGTAATTAAATATGAATCTTTATTATTTTTAAAAAAAATTTATTAAACTGATCACTTAACTACCTGGACTTAATGTCAACTGAAGTAATTAAATATAGAGTTTTATTTTAAAATTTTATTAAACTGATCACTTAACTACCAGGACTTAATGTCAACTGAAGTAATTAAATATGGGTTTTATTAATTAAAAAAAATTTATTAAACTACCAGGACTCAAGGTCAACTGAAGTAATTAAATATGAATTATTTATTAATTAAAAAAAAATATTATTGTCAGGACAATTTGTCAACTGGAACAATTAAAATTTAAATTAATCAGGACAAATGTCAACTGAAAAATAATAATAATTAATATTAAAATATAATTATTTTATTACTTCTGGGACTAAGAACACTTATTGCTCTATTATGGTCAACCAGGAAAAATAAAAAAAAAAATTATAATAAAAATAAATTCCAAATTACCAGACACCTCCCCCTGTAAAATGAGCAAATTAATGCCACTTACAGAGTGCTGAGTAAAAGGAAATACGTAGCAAATGAAGAGTGAAGAGTAACCCACAAATATTAATGTCAATAATTACCACAATATATACGACGTTTAGTCAATATATGAACCTAATTTTTGGAGCGTGGTTCGATTCCCGTTTGCAGCAAAAATTTTTGTCACATGCGTATGACGTTCTTTGTTTTCTTTGCCTTCTCGTCCTTACAGGTACTCTAACGCCAATGGTCCCTTTGATTATGCCCTCAAATCACAATGCGCCATCAATAATTTGGGAAGGCCTCAATTGTCTAGGGGTACTTTTGGTCTGAAGCTTGGTTCAAGGTTTTCACGGGATATTTAAGGGTTTAAAGGTCTCTCAAGAAAAGGTACTTTTTTCAAAAATCAATTTGATTATTTTACTCAAATGTAAGAGGTAGATTTTAAGATATAAATATAAATTATAGATTAGAATTACGATGTTGTAAATATTAAAGTTATAAAATATAGAAATAAATGTAGTGTTGTAAGTGTAATAATAATGTAAGTGATAAAAGAATGATATTAAAAGCACAAAGTAAGAGGCCTTTTAAAGGCAAAACATGAGGGAATAAAATATACCGAATTTACACCATATATTGTAAGCATGTGAGAAAAATAATGACTGAAAGGAGTACATATATGACACAAGAATTAAATAAACTGGTACGTCAACAAGGACATCAAATTTATTAGCCATAAAGTTTGAGTTCCTTGTACTATCACAATTAATTACACAATAATTAATTAATTATATTACTTTCACGGGATTCCAGATCTCTCACTGAGGTAATATAATTGTTTTAAAGTTTTTTTTATTATAATTTTATTATTAAATTCTATTCCCATTGACTTATACCATTGAGCAAGGTGTTAGGGAGTAAAATTGTAAGGGACATTTTATTTACACTAATTAATTATATTACTTATTGTACTTAACTAGTTAATTGTAAGTAATGCTTAAGTAGATAATTAATTATTAGTAAGAAAAAGGGGCGTGGCTTCAACTCAGTGAAATAATTAATTATTTTACTGGTTAAGTCTAGTAGCCTGGCTGACACTATTCAACCGTGCTAGTCTAAACTCTAAATCTAAATTAGTCAATATCTCATTTGTGTGTGTTAGTCTTTTCCTCAATAAGCGACGCACAGCGCAAATGTCAATGTAATAGTCCGCTAAAAGGTTAATTAAGTATCTGTGGATTATTAAAAGGGGTAGTGAGCATGGACGGAATGATAAGTGGAGGATTAAAGGGTTAACAGATGTTAGTAAGGAGGGTCCAGGTGTAATGGGTGTATTTTTTTAATGGTCTGTGGTGTGCGGAATAGTGGATGGGTATGAGGACAATGCAAGGAGGAGTAAAGGATATAAAAGAGGTTGGGTTTTGGTTTGAAATTCTTTAGAATTAAATTATAAAACATATATACAGTAAATAGTGGTAAAGCTTCAGTTTAAATCATTAATATTGTATCTTTCCTTATTTTCTCAGTAATCATTTCTCAATCCTAAATCTTTGATTATTGAGTTTCCAACCCTTTGTGAGATATTAATAATATTAATATTACCCTTAAATTATATTAGAATTCTTCTCAAACATATCTCAAAGCATTAGCTCTTCCTTTGAGTAATCTTCAAATCACTTCCTCAAACATTTCCTCTGTGTCTCGAAGAAGTTTCTAAACTCCTCCCTCCATCTCACTTCCAGGAACACCCTCGACTTTGTGCGTAGGTTGTCCGGTGACAGTATAATTTAATTCTCCGTAGTTATCATTCTTTGCACTACTATGTCCTTTTTCACGTGTCTCTAAATTTTATAAAAATGGCACCTGTTCAATGCACCCCTCCTACCATTCTTTTTAAGGAGGATATCCCCTTCAGTTGTCTTATAGACTCTGGAGCTTCAATTTCTTTGGTTAGTTTATCTTTTTCCATGAAGTTACTACTGACATTTACAGATATCAATTGAACTCCAATTTACTTGGTCGAATCAGAGGAGCCCTAATATTGGGTAAGTAAAAAAGTTTTATGGGTTTTCAACTTTCCAAAATTTCCCTCCTTTGAGTGGAAATTATCAGTCTTGGACACACCAAGGATGGAGGATACCATTCTTGGCCATGAATTTTAAACGCATTGGAATCCTAAAATTTATTGGACATGGGGATTGATCATCCCACGCACTAAGTATATTTCTGATTCTTCAATTCAGGTCAATAGGGAGATAAACAACCCCCCTGACAATGTCCTTCTAGAGGACAAATCTCTGCCAGATGACTTGCAAGCATCTGATCTTTCTCTAAATGAGAAATTGGCTAACCCTTCTAGCTCAATCACTTCACTTGATGAGGATTTAAATTGCCTTGAAGTAATCAAATTATGCTCTCTCAATTATAGTCTTCCCTTGACAGATTCTCTTGAAGATGATGAGGACGACCAAATCAACATTGAAGCCATTAAATCAAATCTACCAGAAATCTATCATGATTTCCTTGATGTTTTCTCAATCCGCAAGGCCAATAAGTTACCACCTCATTGACCCTACCACCATAAAATAGAGTTAATAGGTCCAGTACTGTCACCGGACAATCTACGCACAAGGTCAAAGGTGTTCCTGGAAGTGAGATGGAGGGAGGAGTTTAGAAACTTCTTTGATGCACAGAGGAAATGTTTGAGGAAGTGATTCAAAGATGACTCGAAGGAAGAGCTAATACTTTGAGATATGTTCAAGAAGAATTCTAATATAATTTAAAGGTAATATTTAAAATTCTTAAGATCTCAAAAAGGGTTGTAAACTCAATAATCAAAGATTTAGGATTTAGAAATGATTACTGAGAAAATAAGGAAAGATACAATAATAATGATTTAACCTAAAGTTTTACCACTATTAAATATATATACGTTTTATAATTTAATTCGAAAGAGTGTCGAACCAAAAACCCAACCCTTTTTATATCCTTTACTCCTCCTCGCATTGACCTCATACCCATCCACTATTCTGCACACCACAGACCATTAAAAAATACACCGGTTACACCTGGACCCTCCTCACTAACATCCTTCAACCCTTCAATACTCCACTAACCATTCTGTCCATACTCACTACCCCTTTTAATAATCCACAGATATTTAATAAACCTTTTAGTGTACTATTACATTGACTGTTGCGCTGTGCATCGCTTTTTGAGGAAACAACTGTGAAACACTATTGAGAGAATGAATAAATTAGATTTAGAGCTTAGACTAGTGCAGTTGACTAGTGAGTACACAAAGGAAATTTGCAGTTTCTATGTAGAATTGCTTTCTGCACTTTGGAGTATGTATTTAGACCTCTGTATAATTGATTTAATGAGCTGCTTTTGCCTCTAGTGTCACGTGGCGCGTGACAGATGCCCGGGTATAAAAATTCTAGCTCTGTTGAGTGTGAGACATATAATTTCCACAATATTTTCCCTTATTTAATTCTTGTTTATTTTTATTATTATGTAAGCTTGTCCAAATCCAGCTCCCACGCCTCCTCACCCCAAGGCAGACGGTGGGCTTGTTACTCAACAGTGTTCCCAAGCATGCACAGCTTGTGAAACAATGGAATACTTCTGTGTTGAAAGCACGGCTACTTGAGGTCCTCGTTAGAAATGCAAGTTTTGCCGATGGAGACGGGTGGCATGCGATGCTTTAGAAAAAAACTCTGACATCAAACAAAGGCTTACCAAGATCAAATATTGGGTAATAACAAAGACCAAAGAGGTGGTCAAAGATATATGGGATGTGTCAATTGGTGATGATCAATCGGAAGCAGTTGAGGAGGAAACCGAGTACACCATGTAGACCTGGGTAACCCAAGCCACTGGTTAAAAGCAAAGGGTAGAAGAGGAGGTGGATGAATTGGTGGAGGAAGATGAGGAGGAAGTCCCCATCTTTAGACGGTCACCAAAGAAGTGGAGGATGGTCATTGAAGATGACAAGGAAAAAAAAGAAGTAGCAGTGGAAGTCACATTGAAATTATTTCTAGAAGCTGACCCCTTATTTGAAGTAATTCCATTCTTTTGTTATTTTAGAAACTTTGTTACTGATGATCTTGTTTTAGCATTCATATTTCATTGCAGAAGTTCCAATTGCAGAAGCCGCACCATTGCTTCCAGTTGAGGCTGATCAACCAGTGGTTGATTTGAGGGAGGACAACAAAAAGACTCTCAACCAGGTATGGTCGAAGAACCTCACCAAGGTCAACAAACTAGATTCATCGAAGAGTTAAGCGGTGAAGTCAATAAGATTGTCAATGCTGCCTCCTTCGACGTAGCCGAAGAATTACTGGAAATTGGGGAAGTGGAACCAGTAGGAGAGGAGAAGGTTTTTGAGAAATGTAGGAAGGAAATAAGATTGTTTTTGGAGAAGATGAAGGGATTGGTTCGAGATAAAATAAAGGAGAAAGTTTAAAATGGAAGGAAAAAGAAAAAGAAAGAAAGAGGAAAAGAAAAGTCGAAATAATTTGTATTTTTATTCATTTTATTTTGTTGTTTTAATTTAAATTTTAATATTTATTTTATAAGATTTTGAGAGAAAAAGAAAAAAAGAAGAAAGAAAAAGATTTGAATAAAATTTTGTTTTAAATATTGAAAAGAAAAAATTCAAGTAAGAAAAAAAAATAGTTGATTGAAAAAATTTTGTTTGAAATGAAAATTTAATGAAATAAAAAAAAATTTTATTTGTGAAAGTTTATTTATTGAAGTTTTGAGGAATTTTGGTTATTTGAAAAGAAAGAAAAAGAAGAAGAGAAGAAATGAATTTGAAAGAAAGAAGTAATTTGTTTGAAGAATTTTAAAAGAGAGATTTAAAGGTTGAAGTGAAGTTTGAGAAAGATTGTTGTATTGAGTTTGTGAAAAATTTTGATAGTTTGAAGATAAAGAAATAAGGGAAAGAAGAAAAGTTTGAAAAGAGAAAAGAAAATTTAAAGGAATTTATTGATTTTTTAAGCTTTTTATTTAATTATTTCATTTTATTATTTTATTTTATTTTTAATTAAATTTTAATTTTGGTTTATTTTATTTTATTTTATTTTAATTATATTTTTAATTTAATTTAATTTAATTTTAATTTAATTTTATTTATTTTAAAGAAGGTTGAAAACTTTTGAAAAAAAAAAGAAGAAAAGAAAAAATAAGGAAAATTTTTTAGAGGTAAAAATATTTTAGATTTTAAAGAGAAGAAGTTTAGAATTTTAAGAAAAGAAAAGGAAAAAGAAAAGAGAAAGAAAAAATAAAAGAGAGTTTTAAGGTTTTGGTTTTAAAGGATATTTAAGATGAAAAGATTTTAGGAGTTCAGGGGCGTAAGAAACATTGATGGCTGGTTCCCAGGATGTTTTGTCTGAGTCATCAAGGAAGCCTTCCCATTTGACGAGGTATTAAAGTTTCCCCTTGTGCATTCTTGAATCAAGGATATGGCTTACATCCCACTCTAGATGGTCTTCTACTTTGACCGGTTCCGGAGGAGGTTGGTTCTTTCCCAGGTATGTTTCTCGAGCCAGTTCCAGGAGAGATACGTGGAAAACACAGGGTGAATAGCCTGCTATTTAGGAGGTAGCTTGAGTTGAAATGCAGTTTTAGAGACTTCAGAGTCAATTTTGAATGGTCTCAAGCGTTTTTCAGCCAGTTTCTTTCATGATCAAGTCGTTCGAATGTTTTGTGCATCAAGCCATACTTTGTTGCCTTGTTTAAAAGAAGGAGCAGATTGTCGATGTTTGTTGGCCTTTTCCTTATACCTTGGAATTTCTAATTCCAAATTTGATTTAAGTTCCTCTTGGAGTCGTGATATGGTTCAAAGATAATGTTACACAGGATGATTAGTTCCTACATGGATTGAGTTGAATTGAGGATTTCAACATGTAAAGTTTCAAAAAGAGATTGTTGTGTCTAAAAATAGGTCGAGTTATTATAAGCAAATTCAGCCAATGGTAACCATGTGGTCCAATCGTCTTGTTGGTAACTAACATACATTCAAAGGTATTGTTTGAAGATTTGATTGAACCTTTCCATTTGCCCATCGGTTTCAGGATGATAGGCTGTGGAGAGGTTCCTTGTGATATTGAGTTGTCAACACAGTTGAGTCCAGAATGTTGATACAAACAATAAGCCTCTATCTGAAATAATATCATTAGGTAAGCCATGTTTAGAAAAAAAATATTCTAGAAACAATTTTGACAAATCTTCTGCTGTAGCAGTATTAGTGGTTTTAATAAAATTAGACATCTTTGAAAATCTATCTACTATTACTAATATAATATCAAAATTATTAGAAAGAGGAAGTTGAGAAATGAAATCCATTGATAAAGATTCCCAAGGTTTAGAGGGAATATGAAGCGGTTGAAGCAACCCATGCTTCCAGTGAGGGGGAGCCATATTCCTATTATATTTGTAACAAGCTCTTATATAGGCCTTAATTTCTCTGGTTATTCCTGGCCAGAAGAATACCCTTGCTATTAATTAGTAGGTTTTATCAACCCCAAAATGACCAGCTAATGGAGAATCATTTCAACTATTGAAAATCCATAATTTTATTTCATTGTTGTCGGGTATGACTAATCTACCTTCTAAAACTAATAGACCTGATTCAATACTAAATCTTTTGGCCCCTTGAATCGAGAGTATTTTGTCTTTTAACCCTAAACAATAATTGTCCTTTGATTGAGCTTCAAGGATGTCAGATAGTGGATTTTGAAAAGATTGAATTGTCATCAAATTAAGTTGATGAGTTGTTAACATTGATTTCTTGAAAATTGATGTCACATTTGCTGGTTTTTTGTCAGCAAATGCGTCCCCCCGCTGTGAAAAAAATGTCGTCCCGATGTGACAAGATATCTGGGACAATGCAGTTCTTAGGTGGGCAATAGGAAAAAGAAAAAGAAGTTCAGACAGAAGTTCAGCCCACCTGGCTTGAAGCCTGGTTAACACTTTGGAATACATAAAGTATTTCAAAGCATTATGGTCTGTTATAATTTGAAAAGGACTATCTAGGATGAGAAGAAAAGAGCGCCATTTTTTAAGAAAATGGATAATATCTAAAAGCTCTTTGTCTTGAATTTCATAATTTAATTATGCTGCAATGAGTTTGTGTGACTCAACAGCAACAAGATGAAACAATTTTGTTTCAGGATTTAATTGAGAAATGACCCCTGCAATAGTATAATTGCTAGTGTTCGTCTTGACTATTGTCAAAGCAGAAGGATCAAAGTGTCGAAGAATTTGGGCCTTGGTGAACGCAGTCTTCAATGCTTCAAATTACTTTTGTGCTGTAGGAGTAAAAACAAAAGGAATATCTTTTATAAGAAAAGAAGTAAGATTGGAAATAGTTTTAGAGTAATCTTTAATAAATCTTCTATAGAAATTGGCAAAACCCTAAAATCCTTGGAGGGATTTAATAGTTCTGAGCTCAGGCCATTCCAGGACTTTTTGGACCTTTTTGTTATCCATGAGTAAACCATCAGTGGATAACATAAAACCCAAAAGATAAATTGATTTAAGATAAAATTTGCATTTATTGTGCTTGGCGTAGAGACCGTGATCTCGAAGTCGATTTAGAGCCTGTCTAACATGATGAATATTTCCATCCAGTGTCTTCAAGGAAATTAAAATGTCATCTAAATAGACGACAACAAATTGCTTGACAACATCTTGAAAGATGTCATAGAAAAAAGTTTGAAAAGTCAATGGTGCCTTGCACAATCCAAAAGGCATAACTAAATTTTTAAAACTACCAAATCTAGTGCGCATTGCAGTCAGTGGTTCATGACCTTCCGCAATGCGAATAAGATTTTAAGCGCCTCTAAGATCAATTTTAGAAAAGAAATTAGCACCATTGAAAAGGGTAAGAAGAAATGACATAGGAGGAACTAGATATGCATTCTTCTTAGTGACTGTGTTGAGCTTTCTATAGTCAACACACAACCTAAGACTACCATCCTTCTTTTTTACAAAGAGAACAGGGGAGCCAGTTGGAGATTTAATGGCTCTGATGAAACCTTTGGCTACATTCTCTGCAATATAGTCTTGAAGAACTTGAGATATTTCTTCAACAATAAATAGACAGGACCTGACAGAGGTACTTGTCACGCGCCACATGACACTAACGGCAAAAGCAGCTCATTAATTCAATAATACAGAGGTCTAAATCCATACTCAAAGGGCAGAAAGCAATTCTACATAGCAACTGCAACTTTCCTTTGTGTACTCACTATTCAACCGCGCTAGTCTAAACTCTAAATCTAAATTAGTCAATCTCATAATAATGTGTCTCAGTCTTCTCCTAAATAAGAAACGCACAACGCAATAGTCAATGTATTAGCACGCTAAAAGGTTCATTAAATGTCTGTGGATTATTAAAAGAGGAAGTGAGCATGAACGGAATGGTTAGTGGAGGATTAAAGGGTTGACGGATGTTAGTGAGGAGGGTCCAGGTGTAACAGGTGTATTTTTTATGGTCTGTGGTGTGCAGAATAGTGGATGGGTATGAGGTCGATACGAGGAGGAGAAAAGGATATAAAAGGGGTTGGGTTTTTGGTTCGACACTCTTTAGAATTAAATTATAAAACGTATATATAGTTAATAGTGGTAAAACTTTAGGTCAAATCATTAAGATTGTATCTTTCCTTATTTTCTTAGTAATCATTTCTAAATCCTAAATCTTTGATTATTGAGTTTCCAACCCTTTGTGAGATCTTAAGAGTTTTAAATATTACCTTTAAATTATACTAGAATTCTTCTCAAACATATCTCAAAGTAGTAGCTCTTCCTTCAAGTCATCTTCAAATCACTTCCTCAAACATTTCCTCTGTGCATCGAAGAAGTTTGTAAATTCCTCCCTCCATCTCACTTCCAGGAACACCCTCGACCTTGTGCATAAATTGTCCGGTGACATTATAATTTAATTCTCCGTAGTTCTCATTCTTTGTACTACTATGTGTCTTTTCAGGTGTTTTCTAAATTCTTAAAATGGCACCTGTTCAACGCACTCCTCCTATGGGCGCTACTACTAGAGCTCGCTCCAGAGCCAGGCCAACAGCCACACGGGCTGTTTCCTGCACTCACTCCTTGGAACCACTCAACCTAAGGGAACGGCAACATTCAGTCCAATCTGTAGAATACATCCCACAAGAATTTGATGATTCTAGCAATGATGAAGAAGGAGAGGATACAATGCACAAGGAACCATCCACCCCTGCTCCTCACCCTTCTGGTAAACCGTTGGAACCTGGACAATCTAATTTGCTGGAGGACTTCATGAGACTTTTCATGAAGACCCTTTCCAATACAAAGTCTTTGGAGAGTTCAAAATTCAAAACTCCTTCCATGAATTCTCCTGATAAATTTGATGGAGAACATCCAGACAGATTGTGGCCTTTCTTGCAAACCTGCAAGCTTCTGTTCCATATTGACCCTCGAACCTAAATAACAACCAATCAAAGGTTGTTTACGCTTCTATGTTTTTAGCCAGAAAAGCAGCAAGATGGTTTGAGCCTTATCTCCTCATGCTTTCTTTGACAGAAACCCACTTACTTATTAATAACTGGGAAAAGTTCAAAGACCAAATTTTCTAACTTTTCGAACTTTTGATAATCACATCTTTCAAGATGTTGTCTACTTAGATGATATTTTAATTTTCTCAAAGACACTGAATGAACATATTTATCATGATTGACATTTTCTAAATATCCTTTGAGATCAGGGTCTCTACACCAAGCACAATAAATGTGAATTCCATCTTAAATATATTGATTTTTGGGGTTTAGATTATCCACTGATGGTTTAATCATGGATAACAAAAAGGTCCAAAAAGTCCTGGAATGGCCTGAGCCCAAAACCGTTATATCCCTCCAAGGAATTTTGGTTTTTGCCAATTTCTATAGAAGATTTGTTAAAGATTACTCTAAAACTATTTCTAATCTTACTTCTTTTCTTAGAAAAGATATTCCTTTTGTTTTTACTCCTACAGCACAAAAGGAATTCAAAGCATTGAAGACTGCGTTCACCACGGCCCCAATTCTTTGACACTTTGATCCTTCTGCTTTGACAATAGTCGAGACGGACACTAGCAATTATGCTATTGCAGGGGTCATTTCTCAATTAAATCCTGAAACAAAATTGTTTCATCCTGTTGCTTTTGAGTCACGCAAACTCATTGCAGCATAATTAAATTGTGAAATTCAAGACAAAGAGCTTTTAGCTATTATCCATTTTCTTAAAAAATGGCGCTCTTTTCTTCTCATCCTAGATAGTCCTTTTCAAATTATAACAGACCATAATGCTTTGAAATACTTTATGTATTCCAAAGTGTTAACCAGGCTTCAAGCCAGGTGGGCTGAACTTCTGTCTGAATTTCCTTTTTCTATTTCCTATCGCCCACCTAAGAACTGCATTGTCCCAGATATCTTGTCACGTTGGGACAACGTTTTTTTCACAGCAGGGGGACGCATTTGCTGACAAAAGCCCAGCAAATGTGACATCAATTTTCAACAAATCAATGTTAACGACTCATCAACTTAGTTTGATGACCATTCATTCTTTTCAAAATCCACTATCCAACATCCTCGAAGCTCAATCAAAGGACAATTATTGTTTAGGGTTAAAAGACAAAATACTCTTGAAGCAAGGGGACAAAAGATTTAGTATTGAATCAGGTCTATTAGTTTTTTGAATTTAGAGTAGTCATACCCGACAACAATGAAATAAAATTATGTAATTTCAATAGTTGACATGATTCTCCATTAGCTGGTCATTTTGGGGTTTATAAAACCTACCAGTTAATAGCGAGGGATTTGTTCTGGCCAGGAATGACCAGAGAAATCAAGGCCTATATAAGAGCTTGTTACAAATGTAATAGGAATAAGGCCCCCCGTCACCGGAAGCATGGGTTGCTTCAACCACCTCATCATCCCTCTAAACCTTGGGAATCTTTATCAATGGATTTCATTTCTCAACTTCTTCTTTCTAATAATTATGATGCTATATTAGTAATAGTAGATAGATTTTAAAAATTTCTATTTTTATTAAAACCACTACTACTGCTACAGCAGAAGATTTGTCAAAATTGTTTCTAGAATATTTATTTTTCAAACATGGCTTACCTAATGATATTATTTTAGATAGAGGCTTATTGTTTGTATCCACATTCTGGACTCAACTGTGTTGACAACTCAATATCACAAGGAACCTCTCCACAGCCTATCATCCTGAAACCGATGGGAAAACAGAAAGGGCCAACCAAATCCTTGTACAATACCTTCGAATGTATGTCAGTTACCAAAAAGACAATTGGACCACATGGTAAACATTGGCTGAATTCGCTTATAATAACTCAACTCATTCTTTGACACGACAATCTCCTTTTGAAACTGTTTATGGAAGGCATCCTTGATTCAACTCAATCCATGTTGGAACTAATCAACCTGCTTAACATTATCTTCAAACCATATCACGACTCCAAGAAGAACTCAAATCAAATTTGGAATTAGCAACTCAAAGGTACAAGGAACAGGCCGATAAACATCGACAATCTGCTACTCTCTTTAAACCAGGCCACAAAGTATGGCTTGACGCACGAAACATTTGAACAACTTGACCATCAAAGAAACTAGCCGAAAGGCGCTTGGGACCATTTCAAATTGACTCTGAAGTCTCTAAAACAGCATTTCAACTCAAGATACCTCCTAAATAGCAGGCTATTCACCCTTTTTTTCATGTATCTCTCATGGAACTGGCTTGAGAAACATACCTTGGAAGAACCAACCTCCTCCAGAACCAGTTGAAGTAGAAGACCATCTAGAGTGGGAAGTAAGTCTTATCCTTGATTCAAGAATGTGCAAGGGGAAACCTCAATACCTTGTGAAATGGGAAGGCTTCCTCGATGATTCAGACAAAACATCCTGGGAACCAGCCATCAATGTTTCTAACGCCCTCAAACTCCTAAAATCTTTTCATCTTAAATATCCTTTAAAACCAAAACCTTAAAACTCTCTTTTATTTTTTCTTGCCTCTCTTTTTTTTCTTTTCTTTCTCTTTTCCTTTATCTATTTAAAATCTAAATCATCTTTACCTCTAAAAATTTCCTTATTCTTTGTTTTCTTTTCTTCTTTCTTCTTTTTTCTTTGAAAGGTTTTTCAACCTTCTTTAAAATAAATAAAATTAAATTAAAAATTAAATTAAATTAAATTAAATTAAAGTAAAATAAAATAAAATTAAGAATAAAATAAAAAGTAAAACAAAACAAACAAAAAATTCATAGAAAACTTTTAAAATTTCTTTTCTTTTCTTTTCAATTTTCTATATACATTCTTTCCTTAAAAAATTCTATTCCTGGAACTATCAAAATTTCTCACGAACTCAATATGACAATCTTTCTCAAACTTCACTTCAACCATTTAATCTGTCTTTTAAACTTCTTTCTTTCAAATTCTTTTTTTTTCAAAAACTTTTTTTCTTCTTTCTTATCAAATAACCAAAATTCCTCAAAAACTTCAATAAATAAACTTTCACAAATAACAATTTTTCTTTCATTAAATTTTCATTTCAAACAAAATTTTTTCAATCAACTATTTCTTTTTTCTTACTTAAATTTTTTTCTTTTCAAAACTTAAACTAAAATTCCTTCAATTAAATATTCTTTCTTCTCTTCTTTCATTCAAATTTTTTTTCTTCCAAAATTTAAAACAAAATTTTATTCAAATCTTTTATTTCTTCCTTTTTTCTTTTCTTTTCTGAAAATCATATAAAATATATCAACATTTTCAATTAAAACAACAAAATAAAAATAAATAAATAAATACACAAATTGCTTTCTACTTTTTTCCTTCCCTCTTTCTATCTTTTCCTTTTCCTTCCATTTTAAACTTTCACCTTTATTTTCTCTCGAAATAATTTCTTCATCTTCTCAAAAATCACTTTTATTTCCTTCCTACATTTCTCAAAAACCTCCCCCTCTCCTACTGGCACCACTTCCCTGATCTCCAGCGATTCTTCAGCCACGTCGAAGGAGACAGCATCAATAATCTTGTCGATATTGCCACTGAACTCTTCAATAAACCTAGTCATTGACCCTGGCAAGGTTTTTTCAACCATACCTGGACAAGTGTTTCTTCATTATCCTCCCTCAAGGCAATCACTGGTAAATGTTCTTCAGTAGGGATCAACAGGGAGACTTCCACAGCAGTGGTTTTCACAATAGGGGCTCCCACACTTGAGGCTTCCACCATAGGGGCTTCAGCAATGACATCTGAGTTCTAAGACATACGGTCATCAGTAAAATTTTTTCTTTGGAAAAACAAAAATAAAATAAAATAAAATAAGAGCAAACTTACTTCAAAAACTGGGTTAGCCTCTAGAAATAACTTCAATGTGACTTCCACTGTCACTTCTTTTTCTTCTTTGTCATCTTCGATGACCATCCGCCTTGAGATGGGGACTTCCTCCTCATCTTCCTCCACCAATTTATACACCTCCTCTTCTACCCTTTGTTATTTACCTGTGGCTTGGGTTACCCAGGTGGCCACGGTGTCCTCAACTTCCTCCTCAACTGCTTCTGATTGATCATCCCCAATTTACACATCCCATATATCTTTGACCACCTCTTTGGTCTTTGGTATTAACCAATATTTGGTCTTAGTAAATCTTTGTTTGATGTCAGAGTTTTTAGATAAAGCATCACACGTCACCTGTCTCCATCAGCGAAATTCACATTTCTGGTGAAGACCTCGAGTAGCCGTGCTTTCAACACAGAAGTATTCCATCGACTCACAAGCCGTGCATGCTTGGGAGTACTTTCAGGTAACGAGCCCACCATCTGCTTTGGGGTGAGGAGGCATGGGAGTTGGAGTCGGGCAAGCTGACATAATATTAATAATCAAGAATTCAATAAAGGGAGAATAGTGTGGGAAGTATATGTCTCATGCTCAACGGAGCTCGAGATTTATACCCTGGCATCTGTCACGTGCCACATGACACTCGAGGCAAAAGCAGCTCATTAAATCAATAATACAGAGGTCTAAATCCATACTCGAAGCGCAGAAAGCAATTCTACATAGCAACTGCCACTTTCCTTTGTGTACTCACTATTCAACCATGCTAGTCTAAACTCTAAATCCAAATTAGTCAATCTCTCAATAGTGTGTCTTAGTCTTTCCTCAATAAGCAACTCACAGCGCAATAGTCAATGTAATGGTCTGCTAAAAGGTTTATTAAGTATCTGTGGATTATTAAAAGGGGTAGTGAGCATGGACAGCATGATCAGTAGAAGATTAAAGGGTTAACGGATGTTAGTAAGGAGGGTCCAGGTGTAACGGGTGTATTTTTTTAATGGTCTGTGTTGTGGGGAATAGTGGATGGGTATGAGGTCAATGGGAGAAGGAGTAAAGGATATAAAAGGGGTTGGGTTTTGGTTCGTATTTAATAAATATTAATTTAGTTTTTTTTTCAAAACTTCAAATTTTATCCTGTGAGGCTTCCCTTCAACTTACAAATATAAGTCTAAAAAATTAATATAATGCTCTTAAGACTCTATATGATGTGTACCTAAAGAAAAATAATTTTTTTTGAAGTACTTCAAATCTAAGCAAAAAATCTGATACATTTTTTATATAATATATTTGTATAAAATTAATTTTAAGTTATTTTCTTAATCTGAAATATGGAAAGAGCTCATATTATAATAAATATTTTTAACTTAAAAGTATTTTTAATATGATATTTTATCAAAATGATTCTTAATTTGTACTTATTTTCACAACTTCAAAGTATTTAATAAAAATATTTTGATATAAAAATATAATTATTTTTATACTTAAAAATGCTTAAGAAAAATTCTGAAGAAGTATATTTTTTTCATGGCTTAACTTAGCTTGAACCCCACATGGAAACAGGATTGCATTGAGAGTTCAATCTAAGTTCAACCAAAAACATGATAAATATTTTTTTTGAAAATGTATATAGTCATTGCAATGAATAAAACTGGTAAATGAAAGGACTTATAAATTTTTTTCTGTTACTGAATAGATCATTGTAAATATATTAAGGTAGATAGATTATTAAAGTTTCTTAAATATTTCAGTTATTTCAGTTAATTATCTAGTTATATATAGTAATCACAAAAAAAGAAATGAAGCTAAATGGTTATATATGTAGATAGATATTTTCTTCAAAATTTACTTGTATTATTTAATTTAATTCAAAGATATTTTTAATCTAACCAACATATTTTACTAGTAAATTTAAGAATAAATAAAATAAACTCATAAAATACATAAGTTCAATTGTTTAAAATCTCTTTAAATGTTTTGTTCCAGTTTTCAACTTTTTGCTATAATTTTCCTATTATATTATTTAATATGTATCATGTATGCTTATCAGAAGCATACTTTCAATTCTTGTGTAAAACATCAAAATGGTATTTTGTTACCAAATGTTTTATTATATTACTTTCTTATTCTTAAAGTGCATTTCAATAAAAACTATTAAAAAATATGTATAAAATATAGGTTTAAGTTCAAAAATATCAATAAAAGATAATTATCAATCATTTTTCATATTGGCAGAATAGAGCTTTAGATTGAGGGGATAGACTCTGATCTTTTCCTAAAGAATAGAGTACATTCTTCATTTTTTCCTACCTCAATTGACAAGCTCTTAATCACTCCACACAAATTTTTCTACCTAGTCATTTCTGCTGATTCCATTTCCACGCCCACCCTTTTATTGCCCTCCTGATACATTCACTACACCCTCTAAGCTTCAAAATCAAAGTTTAAGCCCTCCTCACTATTCCCCTCCACTCTATTTTCACTTTTAACACAACTCCACCCCTTTTTCTACTATCCTCATCCCTCACCACTCCTTTATTTCCTCTCCCTACCCTACCACACCCTTTTCAACCTTACCCTATCTATTTTTGACTCAACTCCACCCCACTCCTTTTTTAACTAATTATAATGCTTTTTCTTTCAACCCCCAGTTTTTTTCCTTTTCACCCCAGACATTCACCACCCCAATGCAAACCACCCTTTAAGCTTTCACCCAACCCCTATGGCTTTCCAAATCACCCCCTTTTCTGCCTGTAGAGTAAAAGTTGTTAGAAGAAGAGAAAAAGGAGTGAAATCAAGAAATTTGGGGTGGAAAGTGGTGAAGAGGGGAATAAATAGGGCTTTAAGGGGAGCCAAATTAGTGATGAGGAGTCTAATGGGATGATTAGAGGTGGAGAAGGGGGAATAAAGGTCTGGGATGGGACAGTTCTTGGTAGACTTAAATAAAATGTATGAGTAAGAAAATTTTAGATTGGAAAAGAATGAGATTTGAAGAGCGAGGGAGGAAAGTACTTGTAAGAAAAATTTTGAAACAATGTAAGCACAAAAATAATATAATATATTTCATGACTTTGAAATCATAATGGCACAAAACATACCAAAAAAGACTCAAAATATTGTTCAATTTTTATTAACCATATATTTTATTCTCAAAAAAGTTGGATTTTTTATTCTTTTGGTATAATGAAGATCATGATAAGTAATATTTTTAATAGAATTGGGTCCATTTTCTGTTTTATCTTATATATATATGATATATAAATCAATCTTAAAAATTTTTCTATTGACTAAATTTAATGTTAAATTATTTTTAAGAGTGTTTCAACTTCCATAAATTTTTTGAAAATTGATAAATAGAAAAAAATATTGATTTATATAATAAGAAAAGGCATTTATATCTAAATTTTATACTGATAAAAATTTAATGATATATAGAAATTCAATAAATATTTCTTGATAATTAATTTCTTAGAATATTTGATGTTTTATCTATATATTCATAGTGTGAATACTATATAAATTTTTATGGAATCTCTTTTAAATTAAGGTATCTGAGTGTCTTATTAGATTTAAAAAATGAAAAAATTTATGACTTTTCAAAATCTTTTGAAGCCACAAGGCTAGATTGATAGTGGGGCTCATTCACTTTTTTATCCCTTAAACAGATCCTCTAATTCAAGAACATATATTTTTTGAACTATTAATAAACTGTGGTTCAATACTGGTTCAAATTAGTTGCAAGATGTTTTCAAAGTAAATTCACTATTTCTTCATGATTGTTTCATCACTGCCTCAATGTGTGCTCAATAGGCTATAAATTATGGGTTCAATGTTGTGGACTGACTAGCAAGTTTTCCCCCCATTTTAATGGTGTTTTTTCTTTCTACCTTGTTATTTGTTGAAAATCTTCTAACTAACATTTTTTTTAAAAAAGATACAATAAATAATTTGAACCATGACAATATAATTTGCTGCCATTATAATAATTAAGTTCTGATTCATATAAATTTATTACAATAATTTAAAATACATATATAAATAATTCAGATTTATATTCAAATTTGATTAATTAAAATTGTAGAGGATAATACTCTTGTTTTGTGAGATAAATAAATTTACAAGATAAATTTCAAAGCTCTAAAATTGCACATGCTTCTCTTGTTAGAAATATAGGTTAATTGTTTTTCAATTCTTTATTTGAAATATAATAATAAAACTTATGGATAAAAATAAATTATCTTAGACATTATATTAGTCAATATATTTGATATTTTCTAAAATAAATACTATATAAATCCTCTTAGATATTTTTATTACTAAAATTTATACATGAATAATTAAGTTTTTACTTAAATTGGTTGCAACTGAAAGTATTATGAACATCCAGTGAAGATTAAAGCAGGAAAAAAATATAATGAGTTAAATTTAAGTGCAATCTAAATTTTTAAAAAAGATTTTATTTTCATATTTTTGAAACTCTTTTTTATGCATTGGAATTTATTTAAAGTTAAACATAGAAATCTATATAAAAGAATTTGTTTCTAAGAAGGACCTACAATATTTTTATATAAAAGAGATATTTTCTTTAATTATAGAATATTGAGTATCAATTGGAACTCTAAAACCTATCTATAGATATAATAGAAATATAAATATAGCTTTAGAATTATCTTCCTCTGATTAGCTGCAATCCATAGGCAGAATTGGTAATCTTAAGAATTCTTATATACTTCTTGAATCCAGGAAGTTCTTCCCTAGACCTTCAGTGGAGAAAACCTCCAACTAACAAAAAAACTTCCAAAAAAATTGGTAAGTCTTCTGTCTCTTTTGAACCTTAAAACTATGAAATAAATATATTTTTACTTTAAATGCATAAAGCCTTGGAAGAATGGCTATTTTTTTGAAAATAAAATTAACTTTGTTGAAAAAAAAGAGGAACCTGAAGATTACACAGTTGCACTAGATGATACTTCAAGTGATTTTTCCAGAAAAATTTCTTGTGAATCTCATCAGGAAATCTTGACTCTGGAGGAAGATATTCAATATTCAAATAATATTGACATTGATAACAATGATTTCTCCACAGTTGAAGATGCTGAAATCATAAGAAATCTTGAGAACGCCTCAATAATTATTACCCCTCTCAAGGAAACAGTCTTGATTAATGGAAAAAACATTGAGGTTGTTTTGGATTCTGGAGCTGGAGAAAGTGTAGTATCTGAAAAAGCACTTTCTTCAGTGGATTAAGATTTTAAATCAAACTTATGCCTATCACTTCTTAAAATTGGAGAGTTTATGGCTCTGTTTTGCCCCCCATTGGTAAATACAAAGCTAAAGTATTTTTCAAATAAATGCATGGATTTGTAAGAGCTATGTGCGACTCTATAGTTATAAAAAATGTTAACTTAAGAAATCAGTTCATTGTGAGAAATGATATATTAAGAAAAACTTACATTAAACTTGATCCTTCAATTCAATGCTTCACAATGGGATCAAATGATAGAAAATTCAAAATTTCCTCCCTTAGAAAAATAATAACACCATTATTGAACAGATGTAATTCTGTGGTTTAATATAAAGGAAGATCTTCAAAAGAAATGTCTGCCCTCCTTCCTGAAATTGACACAGCTTCTTTCGGAGAACAAATTTCTGGTGAGGGGAAAGATTCAATCATTCAGTTAATAAAATATTTTCCTATGGCCTTTGCTCATGGGTCACATGAGTTAGGATTAGTCAAAGAAGAGATGAAGCTTTCATTATATTTCCCATTTACTGAAAAACCACCTAGTTAAAAGAAAAAGCCTTAACCTGCTTTCCCAGAAAGAGAAAAGATATTGAACACAATATCTCTACCACTTTAAAAATGATTATTATTCAAAAGTTAGTTGAGACACCTAAACATTTTTTTATCTCACCTGTATTAATTAATTATGAAAAAGTTAAATACAGGCTATGTGGTGATTATAGATCATTGAACACTTTTCTATAGATTATATCTATCCTTTACCCATAATTAGGTCTATCCATGCTGCCTTACAAGAGTCTCAATATATAAGCTGTCTAGATGGTAATAAAGGATATCACCAGGTACCTGGTGAGAAAAATTTCCAGAATTTTCTAATGATTGATACTCATATGGGTATTTATGAGTATATTATGATGCCATTTTGCCCTAAAAATGCCCCTTCAGTTTTATAAAAAGTTATGGATAAAACATTCCATCAAGAAATAATTGAAGGATGGTTGATGGTTTACATTGATGATATCATCATATTTTTCAAGAAATTTGAGGACATCCTTTACCACCTATGTAAAGTGTTCCATAAAATGAATGAGATAAATATGACACTTGCTTTGAAAAAATGCAAATTTGGCTTTTATTCTTTGAACCTGCTTGGTCAAGTTGTCTCAGGGTTACAGAAATGTGCTGACCAGAAAAAAGTGGAATCCATAAAACAGGTAAAAGCACCTAATGCATTTAGAGAGCTTAAAAGTTTTTTAAAAATTTGTGAATACTTTAGACAATAAATTAAAAACTATCAGGTCATAGAAATGCTATTAACCTATTTAACTAGGAAAGATGTTGTTTTTTTCTGGAACATTGAAAGACAAAGAGCTTTTAACACCATGAAACATTATTTGATGTCAGCTTCAATTCTTTCATTGCTTGAGTTTAATCAACCATTTTTTTCAAACACTGATGCATGTTTTATTGGCCTTGGTGATTCTCTCCACAAAAAATAAGTTATGAATGACAATGTATCAGAAGTGGTAATTTATTATATTTCAAGAACCTTGAGAAATAATGAATTGAAATATGGTGCCACTCAACTTGAATGTTTGGAACTTGTGTGGGCTCTGGAGAAACTACAGTATTATCTGGATGATCAGAAATTTGAACATGTCACTGACTGAAGTGAAGTAAAATCCCTCTTAAACTTAAAAAAACCTAACAGACACATGTTCACATGGTAGTTGTCTGTTCAAGAATACAGAGGCACAATGAAAATAATTCATAGGGCTGGTATCTCACACTCAAATATTGATATGCTATCAAGGTTACCTTTTCCAAATGATGAATTTAATCCTGAATATTATCTGAGGATGAAATAGTTCACATTCATAGGATATATGTGTTTGATAGGAAAGAAGAGCTATTATGGCTTATTCTGGATTCATATGTGAAGACACTGACTTGAAAAAGCTGTGTAATATATTAAATGATTTAAAGAATGCTTCAATGAAAGAATTAATAAAAACCTCCTCATCAATGTACCAAATTTCTTTAGAAAATAGATATTATTCAATTTATGAGGGCTATCTCTGTTATAGAAGAAAGTTGAGTAATGTTATTTTTACTCCTCCTTCTATGAAATAAATAATCTTGAAAATTTGTCATGATGATATATTTGCAGGTCATTTTGAACCTTAAAAAATATTTATTATTATTAAGAATACTGCTTGGTGAACTAATATATCTGAAGACACCAAAATATACGTTGAATTGTGTGATTCTGGTCAAAAATCAAAGATATTAACTGGGAAGAGCTGGATTTATGAAACATATTGATTCTCCTGATGCACCATAGCAAATTATAAACATAAACTTTGTAAAAGGATTTCCCATTTCTGAAAAAGACAGGTGTAACTCTTCTTGACTTATTGTAGACAGATTCACAAAAATGTGTAAATTTATTCCTATTGACAATGATGTTTCCACAAATAAATTAGCCTTCTTGTGGTGGTCTCATATGGTTATTATTTCTAGTTTCACAAAGGCCATATTCTCTGAAAGAGACCCTAAATTTACTTCTGAGTTTTGGATGTCTCTGATGGATGTTTGTGGTTGTGATCTGAAGCTTTCTACTTCCCATCATCCACAAACTGATAGTTTGGCTGAGAGGATAATTCATACCTTAGAGGACATGATAAGAAGGTATTGTGCCTTTGGCATTGAGTATAAAACCAATGACTGGCTCAATGATGATTAGGTCACCCTCCTTCCTGGTCTATAATTTACTTAACATAGCACTGTTCACTCTGTTACTCAAAGAAAGCTATTTGAGCTCTAGCTTGAGTAAGTTCCTAATACTCCTGCTACAATTCTAAATAATAAAATACCAAAATTGTATTGACATCCTGGTGTAAATTATTTTCTTCAAATGCATCAACTTTGAAGAAGTCATGGTCAAAAATGTATTGAAAAACTTTTGAATATGTGAATAAGAGGTGGGAAAAATCCCATAAAGAAAGAACCTTTAAGAAGGGTTATGAGGTACTGATTTCCAAAGTCCACTTCAACTTTCAAGGTAATAACAAATTAAAAGACCCCTTTGAAGATCCATTTTTTGTTAGAAGAATGATTGTTAATAATTTGGTTGAAGATATTCTGTACTCTCCATATGAAAAAAAGTATCCTGTTTTTCCAATATCTCTTTTGAAACCTTACACATACAATAGTGATTTACTTGCCAAAAGGAGGGAAAGACCAAAGAGAACCTGTTAATGGTTCTCAATGGTCTAGAAGAATTTAATGGAGGTCCAACAGCTGCGAAATGGGGATAATCAAGGATTTCAAATTAAAGGTATCTAGAGGATTATCTTTATGTTTTATTACTCAATTAAATGGTAGAATTATATTATTATTATACTTAGATGGGTTAGAATTATGCAGATGTAAGTAATAAATCAATTAGTAGTAGTAATAAAAGTGCTATTATTGTTAATTAAATAAATAGTGTTTAAATAAAAAGATGATTCAAAACAACCAAAATGGGAGGCCTTATATAGGCGAAAGGGAGAGAAACCATGGAGCTAAAAATCCAATATACAGAAGTATGAGATTATAAGAAAATCCCAGCATAAAATATTTCCAATATTAAGGTTGCTGTATAAAGATTGTATAAATGTAATTTATTTCTTGTATATGTAAAATTATTTGATTCATTTCAAAGTTTCTGTAAATGTCACTTTTAAATAAAAAATTTGAATTTTTTTATTTATTTATTTCAGTATTAATTTTTATTTCACCTCTCACCTGTCAAGAGGACATTTTAAGGGAATAAAAATATGAGAGACATTAAATTTATATATTTACATAATTTACTTATTTCCATCAGTTAAATTATTGTAAGTAACTTGTAAAGTAAATATAATAAATAAAATAAGAATGAAGGTGTGGCTTCATCCTAGTAAATAATTTCTAGTAGCCTGGCTGAGACTCCCTCACTCTAAAAAAACAATAAAAAATTCTATGATTTTTTCTTTTTATATTTCTTTAGCAGAGTAGGAAGGTTGGATATCTCTTTACCAGGTATCAAAGAATCATATTCAGATGATTTATTCTTGAATCTCAATAAGTATTCAGTACCTTTTTCAGCAGTGATTATTCTGCCATTTAGAATCTTATCAATATCTGCTGTTTCAGTGATTTTATTAGGGGTCTTTGTTGGTCTTCTCCTCCTTTTGGGAAATAAATCACTATTGGGAGTGTAAAGTTTTAGAAGAGATATTGGAGCAAACAGGATGTTTCCTGTCATATGGAGAGTGTACAATACCCTCAACTGCATTATCACCAACCATTCTTCTGACAAAAAATGGACCTACAAATGGGTCTTTTAATTTGTTACTACCTTGTAAACTGAAGTGGACTGTAGAAATCAGTACTTATCACCCTTTTCAAAAGTGTATTCTTTATGGGATTTGTCCTATCTCTTCTTCTCATATTGAAAAGATTTTTCAATAAATTTTTGAGCATGAATTCTGAAAAGTTGTTGCATTTGATGAAAAGATTTTACACCAAGATATAAATCCAATTTAGATAATTTATTATTGTGAATTTGGGCAGGAGTATTTCGAACATATCCAAGCCAAAGATCAAAAGGCCTTCTTTGAGTAACAGAATGAACAGTGCTACTATAAGCCAATTCCAAACCAGGAAGTAATGTGAACCAATCATAAATGTACTTTCATTGTATTTGTACTCAAGAAAAAAAGTGCAATACCTTCTTATCATGTCCTCTAAAGTCTGAATCATTCTACCAGCTAATTCATCAATCTGGGGGTGATGGGAAGTAGAAATCTTCAGATCACAAGCACAAAAATCCATCACAGACATACAAAACTCAGAAGTAAATTTAGGATCTCTATCAGAAATTATGGCCTTTGGAAAATCAGAAGTATTAAACATATGAGACCACCACAAGAAGGCTAATAGATTTGTGGAAACATCCTTGTGAGTAGGGATATATTTACACATTTTTGTGAATCTTCCACCACACAATATTTGGGGGAGACTTGCTAGCAAGTCTTCAACTTGAAGTTAGTTGGAACTCTGACTGAACACAGACAGAAATCATACTCAAATGAGACTGAAATCTGCTTGACATTATCCTGAACTCTGTTCTAATACCCAACATATCTTCTGTGAAAGTATAAATAATGTCTGAATAGAGGATCGCATGATATTTGGTGCTTGAAAAAAGTAAAATTTGAATGATTTTTTTAAGACAATTAGTCAAAATTAAAAGCCATTCTTTTAGGCTGAATTATAATGCTCAGCTTTTAAATATAGGAGACTGATAATGTAGGCTTTTTATTATTTTTTAGCTTCTCTCATTTTAAGGATATAATCATTTTTTTAAATTGATAATAAATAATGAGTGGCTTGGTTATTCAAGATTATTTTTGGGATTTTCAAAAGTCTTGGGATCTCTTAAAAACTACCTTTTTTTTAATCAACAAATATTTTTCATATATTATCTGAAAAAAACAAAAAATGTAAGAAAGTTATCTAAATTTTTTACTCAAAGTGTAATTTCATATGAAATTTTCACTACTCATATAACATACATTGGTTCCTTGTATAAAAATCTTTGAAATTCATTTTTACTAAAAGAATCTGTCCGCACATAATTTTTTGGACTTTGAAGAAGATACTTATCAATATTTTGAGTTAAGGTATGGATTCAGTTAAAAAACTATTCAAGGTAACCATAAATTGACTTCAAAATTCTGACAAAAATTATTGTGTTATTATAAACATTTTACTAATCATTTCCATGGAGGCACTGGGCTCCTGGAAAACATGATCTGTATATCCATTCAATATGTCTAAATATTGATTAATTGGATTGTGAAACTTCAAAAAAATTTATATTCATTTTTACAACTTCTCATATCTCCACAAAATGATTTCCTTGAAATGTCTTGTTCAATTTATGGTTTAATTTGAACCAACACCATTATATATGATATTACAATTATAGAAAAACTGTCAGCCTAGATATCCCTAGGACTGAGTATTTATTATACTTAAAATACGATAACCTTAAGTACATTAAGCTTATATCTTAAAAATAAGATTAAAAAAATAATATATATAATTATATTACATATATATATAATTATTACTCTATTATATAAATTATAGTAGTTTAAATAGCTTAACCACAGCCTAAAAATACTTATTAAGTTGTTAATGGAGTCATAATTTACTTATCTTAAGTGATATTAAGTAATTATTGACATACATAAGCTTATATGTATACATAAACCTCATATTCAATGAAATATGCAGTATATTATGTAAATTTAGGTATATAAGTGGGTTTTAGCCTCTTAATAGCCTATAACCTTTGATTTTCTGCTTATTTTAGCGCATATAGACGTATCCAGTGGACTCACAACACCTACAGAAGTATATACATCTACTTCAGGCACATACACTCAGTTTGGACAACTTAATCTGCTTCCTTGGATGGATATTCACGGATTTATGGGTTGGGATTTCATTGCTGGTTTAATATGGATTCTTGTGGATGTTATTGGGGCCTGGAAATTTTATTTTTTTCCTTTATATGCTTTGGGTTTCATTATATCCTCTTTGTATGAGTTATTTTACCTGTTTCTTTATGGTATCTGCTTTTATCTGGATTTTCTATTTATGGTATGGGTCTGTGTTATCATTAATTGTGATGGAGGGTCCTTACTGGAGGTCTGGGTGTTGAATCGTCTTGAAGTTGAATCAATGGGGGGGTTATGGGTACTCACAGTGCTGTAACTGCTGGGGATAGCAGTAACTTCATCTGGATTGAAGGTCTGTGCACTCTAGTGGAGGAAGATTTTGGCGGTTATTAGACATCACTTACTTACTACAATTCAAATAAACATTATAAAAAAAATTATTATCATTCATAAATATATTATAAAGCCTTTATAAATTGATATTATCTTCATATAAGCTATAACTATAGTATATTCATCTATTTTCCACCACTAGCACGCATTTAAATCCAAGTATTGTGAGTTTTATTTGAGAATAACTATTTTATTAATCTTCCCCTGAGGTTTAATCACTAAATCATTAATTAATAAGTAGTAGGACCATTAATAAATACTATTAAATCATACTCATACACTAGATACACTGACAATTGGGGGTCTTTCTTTAGTATTTTACATATTATTTAGTATAAGCCTTGGGACGTGATTTTTACTTTAGTATAGCTCAAAACAAACCAAATATTTGGGTCTTCTGCACATTAGTGGGTCATCATAACTCAGTGATTGCGGAAAAGAACCCTTATAATAATTGTACTAATTCTTTATAATAAAAATTAGGTATTTACAGTAGTAACTGTACCCAATATAGCCCAATTTCACTTGGTATTTGGTCACCAATATGTCATCCAATTAAATTTCTATTTTGTTAAATCTTGGTAAGCTATTTATTCACTATTATAAAGGTCTATTTATACTTATTATTTTGTTTTTAACAGATTTTTTTGAATTTTTATTACATTTTATTTAAATAAATAAAGATTTAATTTCAGGGTAAGCTCCAGTGCTTTTTATTAGTAATAACATTTCTAATTCTTTTAATTTACTAATTCCAATAGGTTTTCCTTTCTGTAGACATGACATATTGTTAATTTTATCAATATGAGTGCTCCCCAGGACAATGTAAGTGAAATGCCTGCTTTTATTACCAGATCTAAAGCTAACAAAAACATTGCTCCAGGACATAACCATGGAGGGTCAGTCATACCCCCAGGCAGAGCAAATTAGCATAGAGGAAAAAGATGCCCTCTTGAAAAGGATTACCATAAAAAGAAAGTCTCCTCCTCTGCAGGATCAACTATCCCATCTGGAAAAACAGGTATTGAAGTTGGAGGAATCAAAGTCCCTCATGCTCAAGGAGGTAGAGAAATTACAGAACAATTGCAAGGTAGGATTTCAGCAGATGAACCAATCATTGGAAGAGCTAAAGAGAGGCCAGTCAATTAAGCAAGTACCTACCCTAGGAGGGTCACATCACTCCCAGGAGAAAATACTGGTAGATAGAAAAATGGAAGTGGGATTGGTTCCATCAACAAATTTCCAGTCACAACTGCAACAAGGATCCTCCTCCTCATCAGACTTCCTCAGTTCACCCCTACAAGGGAAAAAAAAGGCACCAAAATTAAGGGCTCACACAAATCCTGTGGTAAGTAGATTGCCCTCTCAGATTGAACACAATGCTGATAATTGAAATGTAGGTAATATCATTGATGTCAAATCTGTGCAGAAAATAGAGAAGGACTTAAGAGAATTAGGTTTTCATGTAGATACACCTTACTTGTCTTTTTTCAATAATAACAGTAGTATTTATAATACAGTTAATCCTCAGTTGCCACTACCTACTAGTGAGATGAGAAGTTCACAAGAGAGTGAAAGAATTGAGAAGGAAGACATGGAGTATTTTAACAATAATCCCACTGTTCATAGAATTTTTTCAGCATTGTGGAATAGAATGACTGATTGTGAGGAACAGACAGTTAAGCTCACAAGTGATACAATTTAATCCTTAACATTGAATATTTCTCAACTGGAAACACGTAATAAAGAATTAGAGAATGAACATTTGTCTCTAACTCTTAAATATGATTCATTGAGTAGTAAATATAATGAGCTTTCAAACAAATTCTTTGAGTTGGAAAAATTGTATGAAACACATTTATTGAAAACTGAGTCAAGAACTAAGTTATCTTTTGCCCAGACAAATAAAAGTGTCTCTGAGATGCTACAAAGATTGACTAAATTTGAGATTGAAACTGCCAATCTACTAATGAGCCAGGATAATCATAGGTATACCCAGTATAATAATAATCCTTTCATTGGCAAAATTGAATCTCATTCCTTCCCTATACCACCACAGCTAAAACCATCTGGTGGTAGTGTCAAATCTGAAAAAGTAAGTCACAAATCCGTACAGGAGGAAATACAAGACCATTTATCAAGAGTAAATGAGTTGTTGAATTTACCTAATATTAGTGAAATAAAATCCAATCAGAAGAACTGGCCAAAGATAGATCAGTACCCAAATTATGATGGGGAAGCCAGCTCTGATTGCAAACAGAATTGACAATTTGAAATTCTCATATAAGTTACCAGATGAAGAAATAACATCAAAATTGATCTCTTTATTTAAGGATGTTGCTTTATTATGGTTTGAAGCTGTTTTGAATGAGGGTAAAGATTACTCTTGGGCTGAATGTAAAAAACTAATTGAAAAACAATTTGGGGGTTCTAAATCCAGACTCACTCAGAAGAGACTTTATGAGAAAACTAGGAATAATCCTTTGAATGGTGACAAACCTATGGTATTTTTAATGAATTTAAATAAAATATTAAAAGCCATTGACCATAAAAGGACTTTAAATTTTGGAAGAGAAGATAATATATAAATTACCTATATCTGTAAGAGACATTGTTGTAGCTAGAACAATTAATGTTACTGAATATTCTGACTTTATTAATATTTGCAATGAAATATTATTAAACCATAAGTATAAAGCAAGGTATTCTACTTATAAACAAAATATTGAACCTGTGAAAACTCAGAATTAAAAAACACTTCAAGAGAAGCAGAAAAAACCTACTGCGCCTGTAGTACCAAAAAAGTATGAAACAAATACTTTTTATAAGTGTAACAAACCTTGGGTTAAAGGTCACAAATGTGATAAAAATATAAATATTGTTGAAAATAAACAAGAATATGAAACAGAAACTTAAAAAAGTAAAGAATCAAGTGATTATGACAGCAATATCTCATATAGTGATGAAAATAAAGTCTGTATGTTGGAAGATTATTTGTCCATCTTTGAAAATCCAATATTAAATATGGACTCAAATAAATCTTTAATGAATTTTGAGGATGCTGAAATCATTAAAGATATACAAGCTGATAACTTTAGAATGACACCTATCATGGTTCCAGATATCATTTCTGGTGAAAATGTTAATCTAGTATTGGACACAGGAGCTGCTGATTCTGTTGTTTCTACTAATACATTGCATAAAATTGATAGTGAATATTAGTCAAAGCTTGAACCCCTTCAAAGTAAAAATTGGAGAGTTTTTGGATCAGTACTACATCCCATTAGTAGATAAAAGGCTGCTGTTTTCTTTAACATCAACATGGTTATGTAAGAGTAACTTTTGACTTTGTAGCAATAGATAATACTAACTGTAGTAACTGTTTTATCATTGGAAATGATATTCTGACTAAGCTTGGTGTGAAATTAGACCCTGCTAATAACAATTTACAATTGGCATGAATTGTAACAGAAAATTTAAAATAAATTCTTTTAACACAGTCTTACACAATGATTCAGTAACAAATATTTTGAGAAAAGGAAGAGAATCAAATGAGATGGAACTTCTGGAAACAGAAATTTCAAAAGCATCATTTAGCACTCAGATAAGTGAAGCTGAGAAAAACAAAATTTTGGACTTAATTAAAGCATTTCCAATGGCTTTTGCACATGGTACAAATGAACTTGGCCTTGTAAAAGATCATGAGATGAAAATCAGTTTAACCTGTGATATGGATAATATTCCTGCTAGTCTTAAAAAGAAACCATACCCTGCTTCACCAATGAAGAGGAAAGACATAGAGGATAATATTAAGATGTTATTAAAAATGAACATTCTTGAAAAGGTTGAAAATAAACCAAAATATTTTGTAATATCACCAGTGCTTTTTTCTTATAAACAAGATAAAGCAAGACTTTGCGGTGATTATAGAGCATAAAATACATTTACAGTAGATTATATTTATCCCTTTCCAAGTATTTCCTCTATAAATGCTACCCTTAAAGGTCCTTTGTATATAAGTTGTTTAGATGGAAATAAAAGGTAACATCAAATTCATGTTGAAAAGAATTGATAGAACTTTTTGTTGATAACAACACACCTGGGAATTTATAAATATGTCAGGATGCCATTTGGACCAAAAAATGCTCCATCAGTATTTCAGAAGTTAATGGATATAACATTCCATAATGAAATGATTGAGGGATGGTTAATGGTATACATTGATGACATCATATTTTTCTCTAAGACATATAATGAAACTTTAATCCATTTAAAGAAGTTATTTCAGAAAATAGATGAAAAAAATGACCCTTGCATTGAAAAAATGAAAATTTGGGTTTGAATCTTTAAAAGTGCTTGGTCATATTGTATCTGGCTTTCAAATATGTGTAGACCATTATAAGGTGGCTGCAATAAAGAATATTGGCATTCCTAAAAATGTAAAGGATGTACAATTTTTCCTTGGTGTGTGTGGTTATGTCATGCGCCACGTGACACTCGAGGCAAAAGCAGCTCATTAAATCAGTAATACAGAGGTCTAAATCCATACTCAAAGTGCAGAAAGCATTTCTACATAGCAACTGTGACTTTCCTTTGTGTACTCACTATTCAACTGCGCTAGTCTAAACTCTATTTCCAAATTATTCAATCTCTCAATAGTGTGTCTTAGTCTTTTCCTCAATAAGCAACGCACAGCGCAATAAAAATGTAATAGTACACTAAAATGTTTATTAAGTGTCTGTGAATTATTAAAAGAGGTAGTGAGCATGGACGGAATGGTTAGTGGAGGATTAAAGGGTTGACGGATGTTAGTGAGGAGGGTCCAGGTGTAACAGGTGTATTTTTTAATGGTCTGTGGTTTGCCGAATAGTGGATGGGTATGAGGTCAATGCAAGAAGGAGTTAAGGTTATAAAAGTGGTTGGGTTTTGGTTTGACTTTCTTTAAAATTAAATTAAAAAACATATATATAGTTAATGGTGGTTAAACTTTAGGTTGAATCATTATTATTGCATCTTTCTTTATTTTCTCAGTAATCATTTCTAAATCTTAAATCTTTTGATTATTGAGTTTCCAACCCTTCGTGAGATCTTAAGAATATTAATATTACCTTTAAATTATATTAGAATTCTTATTGAAAATATCTCAAAGCATTAGCTCTTCCTTCAAGTCATCTTTGAATCATTTCCTCGAACATTTATTCTGTGCTTCAAAGAAGTTTCTAAAACTTCTCTCCTCATCTCACTTCCAGGAACACCCTCGACCTTGTGCGTAGGTCGTCCGGTGTAGACTGTTCTAAAGTACTAAGCAGTAAACACAATGCAAGATGGGTTGGTTCTTCCTTTCAATTTCTAAAAAGAAGCGCCTGCCACCCTTAATTTTAAAGACAGCGCAATAATGTGTAACACTAATTTTTGATTAGAAAGTTTGTTATATGAAAGATGAGTTTTAGAGATCAGGAAAAACAAGTATTACTATCTGGATTTTCCTATTCTTAACAAGTGCTAATATCCACAGCTACTCCCTCTTTAAGCGCTCTATTTGAATATGCCTTTTTATAGCAATAAAAAAATGACTCTAGTAATAATCAATCCTACTGAATCTATATAACCTCTCTATGTTGCAATTCTTTCACTATGCTTTTTGAAATACACACACAGATGCACAAATTAAAAAGATTCAGACAAATATCTAGTTTTCTACTCTTTAAAAGACTATATATTTATATATATATATATCTTATATGTATGTCACTCTTCCTCCTCTTTTTAGACTCTATCAAATAGTCGTCCTTTTTATATTTTTACAGTACTCAAGACACAGTTCCCTAGTGGATCTTCAGCGCTAGCTCTAGCGCCGTATTAGTAAAACACTAACTAACTTATTAGTAAGCTACATACACTGCTTGTAACATCTACAGAGCCTAATTCATACCCTATAATTACTAACACTAGTATTAACTTGTTTCACTGATACTCCACATATGTGCTTTTAACTATACCTTTGTTTCGTTTCAGCTCTAGTTCCAGGTTTGACTTATCCTAACGCTGCGTCTGGTTGCCTTAACTCTTGGGTAGCTTTATGATTGAGTCCCCACTCTGTTTGCATTAATACTAAGTTCATAGTTCCGACACCTGGCTTAACTAGTTAGCCTTCTTCATTACTTGTCTCAGTAAGTTTCCCAACTGGCTGGGGTACAGCATACTATGCACTTGAGTCGTCCTTAATCCATGAATTTTTCCTTAATGCATAACACACGCTTTTCTTTTCTTTTCTTTTTTTTTTAATTTGGAAAGCCTGATTCCATATTTGTTTAGCGCGTAATAGTCCTAAGTTGATAATACATAATTCCCCATTGTGCGGCACATCTTGCTGCAATATCCGAGCGCACAGACCCTTAATCCTTTTCCGCGCTTCCATTTCCTTTGTTCCTTGAAACACACAAATACATATTATATTTTTACACTTCCTACTGCGCTAACTCCCCTTTATTATTCCTGGACTACGCGCGCTGATTGGTCTAAATTCACGCTTCCTGTGAGGCGCGTACCACATCCTCCCTCTACTCGTGACTGTTCCCAGGAGCCCATAAATACCTGCGTCTCGCAGCGTTTCCTTCCTCCATCTTCTATCTTCTTCTCTTATCTGTCATCCTTCATATCTTTCAATGAATACCAGAAGAACTAATTCTAACACTGAAAATACCGCCAACGACGTGGACGCAATTCAACAGTTCGTGCGCAATCAGCCCCCTGCTGCTCCACCAACAACATTCATAACTACACTGATGGGTGGGACAAGATGCACCCGCTGCATCGAAAATGGCATAACTACTTGTCATTTCTCAAAAGCCCGCCGTGGAAATAATTTCTTCACTGTAAGTTATCTTCACTTTCCTTCCTTGTTGTTACTAACCTTTCATTTCTTTCTCCTTTTTTTTTTTTTTTTTCAGTCATGCCATTACTTCAAGCAACGCAAGAAGAAGTGTAGCTACAATGGGCCGCCCACCATTGCTCGTCTAGACCCTGATGCTTCAACCTTGACTATGATGAGTCAAATGACCATCAAGCGCCCGGCGTCCAATGTCATTACCCCGCCTCGCAACAAACGAGCTAAGGTTGGTTACCGTGCTCCTACGCCTAGTAGCACCTCTTCAACCCCCAGATCTCTCTTCTTGGAGGGAAGTACAATAAGTCTTTTTTTTTTTTTTTTTTTTTTTTGTGTTGGAATGCTAACATCTTCTGTTTTCCTCTGTTTTAGAATTCTCCAGGCACTCCTTAGGCTGAAACGCCTCCGCCTCTTATTGCTCCCTTATTCCTTCCTGCCTTGGAAGAAGATCCCATCTGGGATACCAAACCTATTCCGGAGTGTGCTCCTCAAATACCTTCTCCTGACTGGACTAAAATGCAGCCGGTCTTTGATACCATCATCATGGACAAATGGCCTATCAAAAACTCCCCGATCATTGATGATGAAGAGCCCGCCATGGCTCAAAACTGGGAATTCACAGAGCAAATTGCCTGCACTCCATACAATGCAACCATGCGTCATATAAATGATATGATAGCTGCTGTCGAAGAATTCCTAGAGTAAGTTCTGGTTTATACTTTCACTGAGTATTATAAACGAAAACAGCTGATAACTGCCTTGCAACAAAACATGCAAGAGGCTGTTAAAGACTGTGCTTTTTGCATCCCAATCTTTGATGAAGCAGAATACTAAAAAAAAAACTTTCTTGTATATAATTCTTGTAAACTGTATGTAGCTAAGAAAAATGTAATATTATTTATTTTCCCTTAATTTTCCTGTGAGAATTCTACAACTGCGAGATGAGTTGCCTTCAAAGAATATCCTACTCTTGAGATTGTTTCTACTTCCTAAAACAATAAATACTTCCTCTGCGTCGTATATGCGTGCGCTTCTTACAATCTTTAGATCTTTGCAATACATGTCTTTCCCTTGATTGTAACAATTCATCTTTCCTTGGCTCCTTCATTATGACAAACACTTTTCACTTTCTTCTTAGAAACCATCCAGCGCTCAAGTCAGACGTGGTGCAACTGATGACTTCTTTATAATGCTATTGTTAACCTATAAATAGCCCTTCTAATAACCTGAATGTCATATATCCTAACATCATGACTCAATATCGCACAGTTCTCAGAGATCAAGCTTTCTCATTTTGCAAACGCCGTAACTTTCATTGTACAGTTTCTAGACCTCGGGGGTATGCCTCTTTTAGACCTGCCTGTGACAATTGCTTTAGGTACCACAAAACTTGCAATACCTCCCTTAACCAGAATACTCCTCAGCCTACTGGTTATATTTTCTTTACACCTAGCTTTACTAGTAGCGCTCCCATAATTACCACCACCAGTCCCACTATTTCAACTAATAATAATAATGTTCCTTATGAGTCACCATCACTTCCTAGTTTTCCCAGGTGCAAAATATCCTTACAGCCTAGAGCTACACCCTCTTCCACTACGAGTTCCAGTGCTTCTATGCGCTCAGGCTCCACTGCAGCTGCTCCTGACGCGGTTATCGTTGCTTTGCCGTCAGCACGCCCACAAAACTTATTAGCAAGTAAGTATCCTTTACTATACTTATGCTCCTCTTGGTTACTAACTTCCTGTCAGGCTTCAATGAATCCATATCCTTGGGATGAGTTCCTATTCCTTTACACTTTGTCCATTCCATGCAAATGTTTTCCAGACTTCGTCTTATATATGACGCTATGTCCCTATCCTACAATAACGCACCAGAATTTTCTGACACTGAACTTGAAGCTCGCTATACTCATATAGAAATGATAGGTCAAATAATGAAAGAAATCAGCTCATCAACTATTCTTGGATTCCCTGCCAATCCCTGTTGCTTTGTCATGCCTGAAGACTGGAAAGGATCTCCTATTAGCTTTCACTCTGATACTGAATATCCCACTAGCGCTTTTCCTTATGAGCCTCCTCTTTCCATTCTCCCTGTACATAGTCTTTGTATATTTTTCATGCTATGCCTTCACATAATCTTTTTAGACATGGTGCTATTTTATTACACCTGTCTTCCATACTTTTATAGCGCCTAACTTTTCTCCCTCTAATTTCTTCAAAAGACTGTAAAACCAAAAAAAAATCATAAATAAACCTTCATATCATAAAAATTTACCGCCTATACTGCGATACAGCGATATAACATGTAGAATAAGAATTGAACTATAGAGCGCTTCATCTATAAATTGCTATTTCACTCCTGGTTAGTTAACCCATTAGATAAATCTCCAGTGTCTTTTGCGCTTACATGATACACATCTCCTTTAATCCAATTACCTATTTTGTCATGTCCATTCGAACGATGAAAGTATAAGATTTCGTTTTCCTCTGCTCCCTCATCTAAGCGCTTGTGCCAGTTTCCTGTTCAGTCATAGTCCACCTAACTTCCAGTTAGCGCCCTCTATCCGTCACAACTGTGTCAAAAAGCCTCCTGTGAGTCCTCTTAGAAAAACAAAACTTAACATAACTTGTTAGTTTGACCTCTTCCTGGAGGTATTATTCTGATAGTTTTTCCTCATTCTGGAGGTTATCTTGTATCACTGGAAAACCCCTTAGGTAGAATCCTTTGATCTGGTCTGCAGCCACACGCCGCTTCCACTCAGTACCATCCAATTCCTCCAGTAAGTAAGACCCTCCAGCTATGTGCTTTCTTATCCTGTATGGACCATTCCATCTATCCAAAAACATCTTCCCCCATTGGCTTTCTAAACTTCTATTATAAACCAAAACCAAATCTCCTGGATTCAATGGCTTTCTTAACCTAGGCGCTAAGCGCTCATCCCAATATTTAACTGACTTGTCCTGGATCTGCATCATTCTTTCATACACTTTCTCCACAAACTCGTCTTTTCTTTCAAGCTGCGTTAACCTTGCTAGAATTAAATCTTCGGTTGAGCGCACTTGATCCCAATCACATCCTAGGAATGATCCAGCCTCCAGATCAATAGGTAATACCGCCCTTTGACCAAACATCAGTTCGAACGGCAAAAACCCTGTTGTTCTTTTAACTGAAGTCCAGTCTGCGAACAAAACTAACAGAAAGTAGCTCTTCCACTTTGCTCCATTATTTCCACACAATTCGACTAGTGCATCCTTTATAACTTGATGCCCTCTTTCTACCATTCCCTCTGCTTCAGGATAATATGGTGTTGCAACTCTTAACTTTGTGCCAATACCTTTTACTACTTCTTGGAATTCTCCCGCAAATTCAGCGCCACCATCTACAGTTACCATCTTCATCACCCCATACCTATAAATCCATTCTTTCTTCAAAAACTCAGCCACATTCCTTGCCTTAAGGTTTATCAACGGCGCTGCTTCAACCCATTCTGATAGATCATCCCTGGCTACTACCAAGTATTTAAAGTGTCCTTCTTTTATATGGACTGCATCTAAACTGGCCCTACCAAAAACGGTATCCTTGCCCGTCGCTCTTCCTTTTTCTTTTGGCTTTCTGTAACTTCTGCGCTGGCATTCAGGACAAGATTTAAACCATTTTCTATTCATTTTTCATGTTGGGCCACCAGAATCTTTCCCTAACTCAGTGATGAGTCTCATCTTGACCTCTATGTCCTAAATTCTCGTGTAACTCGCTGAGTATCTTCTCCTTCCCTTCCCTAGTTTGAACAACTAACTGAGGAGACAAAGCTTGATTCTTCCATAACTTCCCATTTTTAATACAATAGCCTTTAGTGCGCTTTTTAATATTGTGCCAACCCTTTTTATTGCAAAAATCTGGTCAACTAATACCTTCCAAATATAACTTTAACAATTCTACTCCCTCATCTGTAGATGCGTTGTCTACTGAATACTCCTCCTCTTTGAGTTGAGTACTACTGTCCTGACTTCCTTTGAAGCATCTTCATCATCTGACTCCACCCCTACATCGCCTTGCGCACTCCTTGTCGCTATATTAGCTTCAGTGTTCCCTAAATCCAGTTTCAGTTCAACCTTGCTACAAGCATCCTTTGCATTGTCAGCATTTTGTTTTTTGTCTTTTCGGACATTCCACATTACTAGTTTATTGTCATTGCGGACGTTACTATCAAATTTTGTATAACAATAATCTATCCCGTTTACCCATCTCTTGTCTTCTTCAAATTCTTCCGCTTCCAAGTCTTCTTCACACAATGGTCTTCTTGACAGTGCATCTGGCATAGTGAAAGATTTCCCCGGCTTATGGACTAAATCAAAAGAAAATAAATTAATCTGAGCTACCCACCTCGTCATGGGCGCATCTGGTAAACTCGGGCTACTAATCATTTACACCAACAATAGCCCATCAACCTGCAGCTCAAAATTCTGCCCACAAAGCATCCCTTGTAGCTTTTTAAGAATCTTTGCTACTCCACATAACTTCAGCTTAGACTGGGAGTACCTAGACTCCACTTTGGTAAAAGTCTTGGACTCGTAAAGGACAGGCCTATCATTACCTTCCTTCTCCTCCTGCATCAAAACTGCGCCCACCGCGGACACACTAGAATCCACCGCTAGAGTAATTTTCCCAGCGCCTGGTCCATACTCCAATTTCTTCAAAAGAATATCTTTCCCTACAACCCTCTTTAATAACTCGAATGACTCCTCACATTCCTCTGACTAATCCCATACAGCATCCTTTCTTGTTAAGCACTGTAAAGGTGAAGACAACAAAGCAAAATCTTGAATAAACATTCTTACATATGTACAAATGCCTAAAAACCCTCTAACTTCCTTAGTATTTCTTGGTCTTGGCCATGTAAGTACCTTATTCCTCTGTTTTTCAGCAACGATTCTTCCTTCCTTGCATACCACATGTCCCAGTATATCTAGCGCTGAAACACAACAAGCAAATTTAGACCCAGAAATTGTTAATCCTGCCTCCTCTATCCTAAATAGCACTCTTTCCAGGTTAATCGCATATTCCCAAATAAACTTTCTAATATGCGGATTTTCTTTTAACACTTCCCCTTCATAATCACTGGCTGGTCCTTTTATACCGCCATCATCAATGAAAATTCCCACATGTTCTGGAATTTCATCCTGCAATATCCACATCATCTGTGCTTGATATACTGCCACATAATTTGTTGCGCCTGCGGTAACCTTGTCAACCTAAAGTGCTCCAGTGGTTTTTCAAACATTGTCATGGGTCTGGACAATTCATCAAATTCGCAATCATTGTATCCTCCCATAATATCACCTAATCCGTAACATGCACATCCCACAAAATAATCCAAAAATTCTTCTGGCATTGGTGGAATTCCTGCATATTTTACTGTAACCTTGTTCATCTCCCTAAGATCATGAACAACCCTTAGTTTAACATTATTTTTGACCACACAAAACACTGGACTTGAATAGCTAGACATAGACTGTTCATACAAGCCGGACTTTAACCTTCCCCTAATTAATTCCGTATACTCTTCTCTTATAGCCGCTGGTATTGGAAAAGCCTTCTTTTGCCATGGCACATGAGGTATAACTGGAACAAAATAAGGTTTACCATAAGAGTGTTTTAACAAACCTCTTTCCTCTTCTGAAAACGCAATAGCCTTTTCCCTAAGAACCATAACATGTAACAATAACTTCTTTTCTTCCTGCGATAACCAGCCCTCCGGTCCAAAATCTACCATCTGAAGCCTTTCCATCGTAATCTTACTAGTAGACGCAAAATCAGGCGGAAACTTTGTTAAAGGAGTATCATAAGGATTTCTAGATAGCGCCGGACTCTGAAAAGGAGGATTCAAATCAGGAATTGCTTTATTCACTGGTTTAACCTTAACAGCTACTGGTTTATACTTGGATTCAAAAAAGTCCTTGCTGCTTCCTTCATTAATTAAAATCAAACCCTTTCTAATATAACTACGGGTTGAACCTGAATCCTGTTTTTGTCTTTTCTTTTTAATATAAGTATAACAATATCCAAAATTAAAGAAATCAAAAAGCTTAGGTATAATACATTCTACATTAGTATTCCCAAGACACCTATGAAGTACCGCTTTACGTATCCCTCCTTGTTGGACTGACTGGTTACTATCCAGGTTCCTCCCATCCTGGGAGATAGTAACACCTAAAATGCCAGTCCCTAATGAAAATTTTGGCGCCTTCCTGGCGGTTTCCCTATCTCCTCATCTGAGACTTCCTCATAAAACTCTCTTTCTTTCTCTAACCGCACAGCTCCAGAATACTTAGTTTCCCAGCCACCATCCTTGGGCGCTACTAAGACTGCTGTACTGGAACACCATCATCACCCAGAATCCTTATTTCTATAGTTCTATTTAAACAATAATCTATCACTACGCAATATAGGGGGTGGACTTGCTAGCAAGTCCTCAACCTGAACTCAGATGGAACTCAGATGGAACTCAGACTGAACTCAGACTGAACCCATACTGAACTCTACTTGAACACCCACCTAAAACTGTTCTGCTGAGTGGTGTTCATCCCTGATTGTATGGTTCCTTTATCAATAGCTCAATGTGTGTTCAATCTATGGTGAGTTTGGGTCCAAGGTTGCGGACTTGCTAGCAAGTCCGCCCCCCATATTGTGTGGTGTATAGTCGCAGAATAATCCATTAAAAATGGTGTGCCTAAAACTGCTTTAAATATACCCATTGGAATATAAAAATGTATATCTCTTGTTGCTCCCACAAATCTAGTGCATACATACTCTGCTACACCAATAACAGGTAACCTACCTCCCCCAATTCCTGCGACAGTGCCTTCGCCGTCTTTTACAGGAAGACCTAATTCCACTGTATCATCCACTGATACCACATTGATTTGTGAACCCGTATCTACTAACGCTTTAATTTGCTTACCATTTACCGTAATAGTTAAATACCCTAAGGGTCCTGCATAATGTGGGGCCCTAGGTAATCCAACGACTGGCTGAAATGACTGTTCTGCCATATCAAACTCAGCGCAACTAGCAATCCTTTTCTTTCTGCACTTATCCACAATTCCATTTGTTACATCCGGTGCTACTGCTGTGAGCATTCCTAATGGAACAGAGACTGTAGTCTTCAAACATTGCGCAACTAGATCTTTGGCAGCTTTAGGAAAATCAGAATGAACCGGGCGCTTCATTCTCCATTTAGGCTGAGTTGCCTTGGCACCAGCTTTGGCTCTTCCAGGTGGGTTCTTTGGAGTATTATGCTTTGCTCCTGGCATTCCTTCAGCAGGTACCACTCTCTGCTGTACTACCTCTCGCTCCTCTAATATTGCCGTCTGATCTACTTCCTGGTGATCTACTCCATAACCTCCTGAGTCCATACCCTCCATTTTGACATCCTCGATAGGTGCAGGTGTATTTTCTCTAGTGGTATACCCTACTTCCTCCATATCCTCTGGATTCTCATACCTAGCTCCAGTCCTTCTTGGCCTAGTAATTGTAGGTGGGGCCATTTTCTTATGCTTTGCCGCGAACATCTCCAATCGTGCTGCAGTAAGTGGCGCTGCAACCTCTCCTTCTTTTACTTTAAAATCTAACACCGCGCAAGTAACTGCGAAATTAACGGACTTCGCATCCTTGCCTTTCTGCTTATTTTCTGGCTCTTTGCCCTTACTTGACCTGCTTTCCATAGACTTTTTTTTAATATGATCGTTGACCATGGCTCACATCCCTCGATCTTTGTCTTTAACCAACTTAGTACCATCTTCCAACATAAGCATAGTCCCATCCTCATAAACTACATTTTCCTCTTTATCCTTTTGAAGTGCATTACACCTCATCCTTAATGCCCCTCTATATTACAATAATGGCACACCATAGCGGAAAAAAGCAAAGGTTGAGGAGAACTCTTGGGCCTAAACATTTCTTTCTCCTTTGCCGCTTCAACTATCTTCTTCTCTAACTCATCGATTCTTGCCATGACTGAATCTGGATCCTTAGAGAAAATTTGAACTCTAGGAGATGAGATATGAGAAGGTGATTGTGCGCCTGACACCTCTTCCTCCATCCCCTCATTATCCTGAGCCACCCTTGCTGCACATCGCTCAACTTGACGCAAGTTAATTTCAGCTTCCACTGCCATTTCTACTTCTTATAATCCAGGATACTTATAATTTCTGTCCCTCTTTTTAACCAGCTTTCCTTCGTTATCCAAGCGCCGTTTTGCCCAGTCTTCAACTTCTGGCACCAAACCCAAGGTAATGACACATTAACATCACCAAAATCTTCTTTACTAACTAAATATTCCACTATCTGATAGAAGCCCTCCCTAAAACTCTTAAATTCCTTGGGGTCTCAAACACCCCCTCTAGCTTTGACCCTATTTACCAAAATATCCAGGTCCTTCATTGTATACCTAGTTTCCTCAGTAACTTTTGGCCATCTCTTGAGCATTTGTTCTTTTAGCGCTGACCAATTTCGGCCCTCATGCCCTTTTAGATCCTCTAAATCATATTTGCAGTCAAGAGTTACAAAAAATAGTACTTGATGTACCATATTGTATTCAGTCGCTCCATGAACTTCAGCTGCCTGTTCAAACTTGCGTAAAAACTTTTAGGTATTAATGCCATCTTTACACCTAACAATTGTGGTTACTGTTTTTGGAAACGAAGCCGAATAATTGAGCGATTTAACCCTCTCCTGAAATCCCCTATATGTAGTCGCAGTAGGATCCATTCCTGAATTATCAAATCAAAACAAAGATAACAAAAAAAAACACATGCTTGGTAATTAAACCTGACTGTTTTCATGATACAGCCCTACGCCATCCTCTGATAACGGCTATTGATCCACTTGTTGTAGACCCTACAACTCTTCCGCTGAAGCGTCGGCTAGATTACGTTCCCCTGACGAAACCTTTAAAAAAAACACAAAGAATCTAATCAAAAAAAAATACTAGTTACAACTATGGCCACTGTTGTGACACCAATTGTAGACTGTTTTAAAGTACTAAGCAGGAGACACAATGCAAGATGGGTTGGTTCTTCCTTTCAATTTCTAAAAAGAAGCGCCTGCCACTCTTAATTTTAAAGACAGCACAATAATGTGTAACATTTATTTTTTTTAGAAAGTTTGTAAGATGAAAGATGAGTTTTAGAGTTCAGGAAAAACAGGTATTCCTATCTGGATTTTCCTATTCTAAACAAGCGCTAATATCCACAGCTACTCCCTCTTTAAGCGCTCTCTTTGAATATTCCTTTTTATAGCAATAAAAAAATGACTCTAGTAATAATCAATCCTACTGAATCTATATAACCTCTCTATGTCGCAATTCTTTCACTATGCTTTTTGAAATACACACACAGATGCACAAATTAAAAAGATTCAGACAAATCTCTAGTTTTCTACTCTTTAAAAGACTATATATGTGTATATATATCTATCTTATATGTATGTCACTCTTCCTCCTCTTTTTAGACTCTATCAAATAGTCATCCTTTTTATATTTTTACAGTACACAAGACACAGTTCCCTAGTGGATCTTCAGCGCTAGCTCTAGCACCCTATTAGTAAAACACTAAATAACTTATTAGTAAGCTACATACACTGCTTGTTACAACTACAGCGCCTAAATCATACCCTATAATTACTAACATTAGTATTAACTTGTTTCACTGATACTCCACATATGTGCTTTAAACTATACCTTTGTTTTGTTTCAGCGCTAGTTCCAGGTTTGACTTATCCTAACGCTGCGTCTGGTTGCCTTAACTCTTGGGTAGTTTTATGATTGAGTCCCCACTCTGTTTGCTTTAATACTAAGTTCATAGTTCCGACACCTGGCTTAACTAGTTAGCCTTCTTCATTACTTGTCTCAGTAAGTTTCCCAACTGGCTGCAGTACAGCATACTATGCACTTGAGTTGTCCTTAATCCATGAATTTTTCCTTAATGCGTAACACATACTTTTCTTTTCTTTTCTTTTTTTTTTTATTTGCAAAGCCTGATTCCATATTTGTTTAGCGCGTAATAGTCATAAGTTGATAATACATAATTCCCCATTGTGCGGCACATCTTGCTGAAATATCTGAGTCCACAGACCCTTAATCCTTTTCCGCGCTTCCATTTCCTTTGTTCCTTGAAACACACAAATACATATTATATTTTTACACTTCCTGCTGCGCTAACTCCCCTTTATTCTTCCTGGACTTTGCGCGCTGATTGGTCTAAATTCACGCTTCCTGCAAGGGGCGTACCACACCGCTGACAGTATAATTTAATTATCCGTAGTTCTCATTCTTTGCCCTACTACATCCTTTTCAGTTGTTTTCTAAATTCATAAAATGGCACCTGTTCAATGCACTCCTCCTAAAGGCGCTACTACTAGAGCTTGCGCCAGAGACAGGCCAACAGCTACACGGCCTGTTTCCCGCACACACTCCTTGGAACCACTTGACCTAAGGAAACGGCAACATTCAGTCCAATCTGTAAAAGACATCCACCAGGATTTTGATGATTCTAGCAAGGAAGAAGAAGGAGAGGATACGATGCATGAGGCACCATCCGCCCCTGCTACTCAACCTTCTGGTCAACCTTCGGAAACTGGACCATCTAATTCTCTGGAGGACTTCATGAGACTTTTTATGAAAACCCTCTCCAATACAACGTCTTTTGAGGGATCTAATTTCAAAACTCCTTCCATGAAATCTCCTGATAAATTTAATGGAGAACATACAGACATATTGCGGCCCTTCTTGCAAACCTGCAAGCTCCTGTTCCATAATGACCCTCGAACCTTCAATAATGACCGATCGATGGTTTTTTACACTTCTTCATTCCTAGCCAGAAAAGTAGCAAGATGGTTTGAGCCTTATCTTCTCATTCTCTCTTTGACAAAAACCCACTTACTTATTAATAACTGGGAAAATTTCAAAGACCAACTCTTCACGTTGTTCTGTGACCTTCATGAAACTGAAAACGCAGAAATAGAACTTGATTTTCCTTGCATGAGTGATAATGATAAAGCCTTTGAATATATTTTGAACTTCAGAGAGCTTCAAACTGCAGTAGGTTGGAATGATGCTGCCCTCAAGTATCATTTCAAAAAAGGACTTCCTTCAAGGATTCTGGATCAATTAAATCTTCATGGTCAGAAGATGACTACCTTAACAGATTTAATGGATCTAACCCTCAAACTTGACAGCGTTTACCAAGGACGACTACAACATTGTCAATATGCAAACAAATCTCAAGGCCTAAATTTTAAATAGGGACCTTCTTTACACCCATGGAAAACTTAATCCTCCTTGACTCAATCCAAACCCAATAAGGGAAAGAACAATCCTCGACCTAAAGGCTCGAACCCAGTTGATATCAGTAAGGTACTGGATCCAAATGGGGAACTAAAAGAATCTGAGAGGAAGAGGTGAGCAGATAATAGGTTATGTATGTATTGTGGGGGTAAGCACAAACTAGAAGATTGTGTCAAGTTGAAGGAAAGAGAAGGTACTAGTTCAAGGTCAAAAAAATAGAAGATAGTTTACTTGTGTGCAAAGCAAACTATCTTATCTTGCCCAGTGCACAGAAACTCCATGCCTTAAGTACTGGAGTTGCCTTAAACCGCTTGAGATTCATTATTTTTAAGGCGGATATCCCCTTCAGTTGTCTTATAGACTCTGGAGCTCCAATTTCTTTTGTCAGTTTATCTTTTGCCGAGAATTTAAAGCTGAAATTCGCAGATATCAATCGATCTCCAATTTATATGGTCAAATCAGAGAAACCCAAATATTGGGTAAGTAAGAAAGTTTTATGGGTTTTCAACTTTCCGAACTTTCCCCCCTTCAAGTGGGAATTATCAGGCTTGGACGCCCCAAGAATGAACGATACCATCCTTGGCCATGACTTTTTAATGCATTGGAATCCTGAAATTGATTAGTAACGGGGATTGATCAACCTACACACTAAGTATATTTCTAATTCTTCAATGCAGGTCAATAGGGAGTTAAACAGCCTGCCTGACAATGTCCTGCTAGAGGACAAATATCTGCCAGATGACTTGCAAGCATCTGATCTTTCTCTAAATGAGCAATTAGCTAACCCTTCTAGCTCGATCACTTCACTCGAAGAGGATTTAAATTGCCTCAAAGTAATTGAATTATGCTCTCTCAATTATGGTCTTCCCTCAACAGATTCTCTCAAAGATTATGAGGACGACCAAATCAACGTTAAAGCAATTAAATCAACTCTACCGGAAATCTATCATGATTTCCACAATGTTTTCTCAATCTGCAAGGCCAATAAGCTACCACCTCATCGAACCTACGACCATCAAATAGAGTTAATAGGTCCAGTACCTCCGGCTGGTCCTGTCTATTCTTTGTTGAAGGACAAATCTTAAGTTCTTCGAGACTACATTGCAGAGAATGTAGCCAAAGGTTTCATCAGAGCCAGTAAATCTTCAACCGGCTCCCCTGTTCATTTTCTAAAGAAAAAGGATGGTAGACATAGGTTGTGTGTTGACTATTGAAAGCTCAACACAGTTACAAAGAAGAATGCATATCCAGTTCCTTGTATGTCATTGCTTCTTACCCTTTTCAATGGTGCTAATTTATTTTCTAAAATTGATCTTAGAGGCGCTAACAATCTTATTTGCATTGCGGAAGGTCATGAACCACTGACTGCAATGCGCACTAGATTTTGTAGTTTTGAATATTAATTTATTCCTTTTGGATTGTGTAACGCACAATCAACTTTACAAACTTTTGTCAATCACATCTTTTAAGATGTTGTCAAACAATTTTTTGCTGTCTATTTAGATGATATTTTAATTTTCTTAAAGACACTAGATGAACATATTCATCATGTTCAAAAGTTTCTAAATTGACTACAAGATCACGGTCTCTACGCCAAGCACAATAAATGCAAATTCCATCTTAAATAAATCAAATGTTTGGGGTTTACGTTATCCACTGATGGTTTAGTCATGGACAACAAAAAGGTCCAAAAAGTCCTGGAATGGCCTGAGCCCAAAACGGTTCAATCCCTCCAAGGATTTTTGAGTTTTGCAAATTTCTATTGAAGATTTATTAAAGATTACTCTAAAACTATTTCCAATCTTATTTCTCTTATTAGAAAAGATATTCCTTTTGTTTTTACTTCTACAGCACAAAAGAAATTCGAAGCATTAAAGACTGCATTTACCACAGCTCCAATTCTACGACACTTTGATCCTCCTGCTTCGACTATAGTCAAAACAGATGCTAGTCATTATGCTGATGCAGGGGTCATTTCTCAATCAAATCCTGAAACAAAATTGTTTCATCCTGTTGCTTTTGAGTCATGCAAATACATTGCAGCAGAATTAAATTATGAAATTCATGACAAAGAGCTTTTAGCTATTATTCATTGTCTTAAAAAATGGCACTCTTTTCTTCTCAGCTTAGATAGTCCTTTTCAAATCCTGACTTACCATAATTCTTTGAAATACTTTATGTCTTCCAAAGTGTTACTCAGGTGTCAAGCCAGGTGGGCTGAACTTCTGTCTGAATTTCCTTTTTCTATTTCCTATCGCCCACCTAAGAACTGCATTGTCCCAGATATCTTGTCACATCGGGACAACGTTTTTTTCACAGCAGGGGGACGCATTTGCTGACAAAAGCCCAGCAAATGTGACATCAATTTTCAACAAATCAATGTTAACGACTCATCAACTTATTTTGATGACCATTCATTATTTTCAAAATCCACTATCTGACATCCTTGAAGCTCAATCAAAGGACAATTATTGTTTAGGGTTAAAAGACAAAATACTCTCGAAGAAAGGGGCCAAAAGATTTAGTATTGAATCAGGTCTATTAGTTTTAGAAGGTAGATTAGTCATACCCGACAACAATGAAATAAAATTATGGATTTTCAATAGTTGAAATGATTCTCCATTAGCTGGTCATTTTGGGGTTGATAAAACCTACTAATTAATAGCAAGGGTATTCTTCTGGCCAGGAATAACCAGAGAAATTAAGGCCTATATAAGAGCTTGTTACAAATATAATAGGAATAAGGCTCCCCCTCACTGGAAGCATGGGTTGCTTCAACCGCTTCATATTCCCTCTAAACCTTGGGAATCTTTGTCAATGGAGTGACAGGTTATTATAGACAATACATAAAAAACTACCAGTTAATTGCTGCACCATTGACCACACTGATAAAGAAATCAGAAGATTTCATTTGGAATAATGAAAGAAAAAATTTTATAAGTTGAAAGAATGTTTGATGACAGCTCCTATCTTGGGATTACCAGATTTTCAATTATCTTTTGTATTATATACAGATGCAAGTTTTATTGGTCTGGGTGCTGTTTTGCATCAAAAAGAACTCATTGAAAAAAAAATTTCAGAAGTAGTAATTTTCTATATTTTACGTACTCTAAGAAGTAGTGAATTGAAATATGGTGCTACTCAACTTGAATGTTTGGCGGTAGTATGGGCTCTTGAGAATCTACATTATTACCTTGAAGACCAAAAATATGAGTTAATGACTGAATGTAGTGCAGTTAAGTCACTCTTAAACAATAAAACTCCTAATGGACACATGCTTAGATGGCAATTAGATGTGTGAGAATACAGAGGACGGATGAAAATTACACATAGAGCAAGAACCTTACACTCTAATTTAAATTTGTTATTTAGAGTACCTCTGCCTAATAATGATGATAATCATGCTTATGTTCCTGAATAAGAGATTATTAACATTTATGGCATTTATATTGTAGATCCAGAGGATGAATTCATACAATCAATTCTTGACATGAATGCTTCAGATCCTGACTTGAGTAAACTCACTACAATATTAAATGATCCGTCTAATGCTTCAATGAATGTTTTAATAAAATCATTAACAAATAAGTATAAAGAGGCATTATAAAAAGGAAAATTTTCTATTGAGGATGGTTTTATATATTACAGGAAAAAATATAAGTAATGTAATTGTAATTTCCCCTTCAATGAAGGAGTTAATGTTAAGTATATGTCATAATGATATCTTAGCAGGTCATTTTGACTACCATAAATCATTAACCAGAGTAAAAAACACAGCTTAGTGGATAAAATGTCTGATGATGTTCAGAAATATTCTGAGACATGTGATTCTTGTCAAAAATCTAAAAGATTAACAGGCAAAAGAGCTGGTTTCTTACAAAAAATTGAGAAACTAAAAGCTCCATGGGAAATAATTACCATGCACTTTGTAACAGGTTTTACAATAGAAGGGGATAAGAGTTATAACTCTTTCTGGGTAATTGAAGATAGATTTACAAAAATGTTTAAATTTTTTCATTCCCACAAAGAGGTTTCTGCAAAGGAATTAGCTTTTATATGGTGGACACAAATGTTAAATATAGCAGGTTTCCCCAAAGCAATAGTCTCAGACAGAGATCCTTAATTTACTTCTGAGTTCTGGAAATCACTTATAGATGTTTTAGGATGTCAATTAAAACTTTCTACAGCACACCATCCACAAACTGATGGGCTAGCAGAAAGAATGATACAAACTTTGGAAGATATGATAATAAGATATTGTGATTTTGGTCTTAACTTTAAAGACAATGACAAATTCAGGCATGATTGGGTAAATCTTATCCCAGGTTTAGAACTTGCATGCAATAGTACAGTACATTCTGTCACTGGCAAAAAGCCAATTGAGTTATGGTTGGCCTATGTACCTAATACCTCTGCTAAAACTCTTAATAAATTACCTAGATATGATATCCATCCAGGTACTAAATCTTTTCTTCAGATGCATGAATTATGCAGAAAACATGCTCAATAATGTATAAATAAGGTGTTTGAGTATGAGAAGAAAAGATGGGATAAAGCCCATAAAGAACAAATTTTCAAAGAGGATGATGAAGTCCTTATTTGTACACTACATTTCAGTTTAAATGGTAATTTCAAATTGAAGGATCCATTCATTGGACCATTTGTAGTTAAAAAGATGGTTGGTAACAATGCTGTTGAAGTTTTTCTATATGCACCATATGACAGAAAACACACAAAATTTCATATTTCTCTTATAAAAACATACCATTCTAATTATACTGCTCTATTTACAAGAAGATCTGGAAGGCATAGACAGCAATGTGAAGAAATATTTGAAAAGGCAGAAATTGAAAGATACTTAAAAAGAGACACCTTACTTAAGAAAAGGGAGTTGAGTATCTATTAAGATTTAAAAATAAATCAAGTGAATATTACCAGTGGATTCCAGAAAATGAAATCTCTGATCTTAAAAATCTCTTGAAAAAATTTAAATCAAAATAATACTGTTTATTCATTATATGTATTATAGAAAATTTAAAAAAATTTCTATTCACACCTTACTTTTAATTAAAATGTCTTAAAATTTTTTTAATTTTTTTTTGGGTGAAGGAGTTTCAGACTAGATATCCCTAGGACTGAGTATTTCTTATACTTAAAATAAGATAACCTTAAGTACATTAAGCTTATATCTTAAAATAAGGTTAAAATTATAATATTTATGATTATATTACATATATATATAATTATTATTCTATTATATAAATTATAGTAGTTTAAGTAGCTTATCTATAGCCTAATAATAATTATTAAGGTTTTAATGGAGTCATAATTTACTTATCTTAAGTGATATTAAGTAATTATTGACATACATAAGCTTATATGTATACATAAATCTCATATTCAGTGAAATATGCAGTATAATATGTATATTTAGGTATATAAGTGGGTCTTAGCCTCTTAATAGCCTATAAACTTTGTTTTTATGCTTATTTGAGCGCATATAGACGTATCCAATGGACTCAAAATGCGTACAGAAGCATATACATCTATATCAGGTGCATACACTTAGTTTGGACAACTTAATCTGCTTCCTTGGATAGATATTCACGTATTTATGGGTTGGGAGTTCATTTCTGGTTTAATATGGATGCTTGGGGATGTTATTGGAGGCTTGGAAATTTAATTTTTTTCCTTTATATGCTTTGGGTTTCATTATATCCTCTTTGGATGAGTTATTTTACATGTTTCTTTATGGTATCCGCTTTTATCTGGATTTTTTATTTATGGTATGGGTCTGTGTAATCATTAATTGTGATGGAGGGTCCTTACTGGAGGTCTGGGTGTTGAATCTTCTTGAAGTGGACGCAATTTGGAGGTGATGGGCCCTCACAGTGCTGTAATTGCCAGGGTCAGCAGTGACATCATCTGGATTGAAGGTCTGTGCACTCCAGTGGATTTTGGTATAAGTAAGGGAGGATTTTGGCAGTTATTAGACATCACTTACTTACTAAAATTCAAATAAACATTATAAAACAATTATTATCATTCATAAATATATTATAAAGCTTTTTTAAATTGATATTATCTTCATATAAGCTATAACTATATTATATTCATCTATTTTCCACCACTAGCACACATTTAAATCCAAGTATTGTGATTTTTATTTGAGAATAAATATTTTATTAGTCTTCCCCTGAGGTTTAATCACTAAATCATTTATTAATAAGTAGTAGGACCATTAATAAATACCATTAAATCATACTTATACACTACAAAAACCAAACAGAAAAGGCAATGCTTCAGCGAGGTAGAAAAAGAGTTCATATTCTTTCTATGTTAGATACAAAGACTCTTAAAATTATTGGAGATCTTTCAGAAAAGCAATTTGAACAAATTTTACTGCTTCTTGGAGAAATTGGCAACTGTTCTCATTGGTTGAACTTTGAATCTGTGATGCTGCTGCAGCATAAAGCCTATTTTCAGAGGTACATTTTCAAACATCAAAATGAAACATTGCAGTTGTGGTGCACTTTATTTGGAATAAAAAGGCATCCTAATTAAATAAGATAAGAATTTTATCTTTCTGGAATAAGTATACTTGAAATCAATGATTAGGACATCAAAAAAATTTATAATATTGCTTCTTATCAGTCAGAAATTGATTCATTTAGGATTGGACAAAATTTGATAACTCAAAATCAAATACAAGGAATAAAAAAAGCATTAAAAATGCACCAACTTCAAGAAGTCAACTTTATGATTGACAACAAAAAATTTATGAAAGACAAACTTGATAAGCTTTGGGAGCATGATGACAATAAATGGCTTCACAGTGTGTACCATCCTCAAAAACAAATTTATTTAATGAAATAAAATTATGGATTTTCAATAGTTGAAATGATTCTCCATTAGCTGGTCATTTTGGGGTTGATAAAACCTACCAGCTAATAGCAAGGGATTTCTTCTGGCCAGGTATGACCAGGGAAATCAAGGCCTATATAAAAGCTTGTTATGAATGTAATAGGAATAATGCTCCCCGTCACCAGAAGTATGGGTTGCTTCAACCGCTTCCTATTCCCTCTAAACCTTGGGAATCTTTATCGATGGATTTTATTTCTCAACTTCCTCTCTCTAATAATTTTGATGCTATATAAGTAATAGTAGATAGATTTTCAAAGATGTCTATTTTCATTAAAACCACTACTACTGCTACAGCAGAAGATTGGTCAAAATTGTTTCTAGAATATGTATTTTCCAAACATGGCTTACCTAATTATATTATTTCAGATAGAGGCTCAACCAAATCAACTTTCATCAAACTTCTCCTAATGCTCCTCCCCTATATGTCTCCATCCTCACAAAAAAGATAAATGAACTTCTTAATTGCATCCCCTCTTCTCCAAGAAACAACCCTACCTCATGCCCCTTATTTTTCCAAACTGCTTCCTTTGGAGCTCCTTCCCTGCCCAGTTCTCACAACCCCAACAGGGTCTTCCTTATTTTACAATAAGCAATCTAATCCATCTTTTCCTGTCCTCATATAGATACCTAATTCTCAACTCCACAAAATGTTGAACAACAAGATTAATTCCAAGAAACTTTTTAACAGTTCCACTAATTTGCTTTTCTGCATTTGTGGTGTTATTAGGCACAAATCAAATGATCTCAAAATAATGTTTTTCCACTCCAAATGACCTCAATTCTCTCACTTGTTCCTGGAAATAGTGGATTCCTCAAGGCCTTTTTTACAAATCCCCCACCTACTCAGTTCTTGTTCATGGTGTTCCAACTTACTATGACTTCAGCAGTCAAACAGATATTGACACATTAATTGTTGGAAACATAGAAACCCTCACGTCTCTATATCAAGTCACCTGGCTGAGAAGTCCAGAGGCAAGGGCCAGGAAAAATCAGTCCTCTGCTGTACTTCATCTTCTTGACAAATTTATGGCTGATACTTTATCCTACCCCTCTTTACCTTTTCCTTTGTTCATTGAAGGTCAGGTCTGTTTCACAGAAGCCATTAATCACAAACACAGCACTTGTTTTCAATTCTGGGGTGAATGCCACCTTTCAATTCACTGTGCACTTCCCCTAGGTTTTTAAGCTGTGTAGGCTACCACAGCTCCAAGTCTTTCAAAGAGAAAAATTTTTCTTCAACAGTTTTCTTTGGATGGATTTATGCCTTTCCTCATGACCATCCAGTCAAAACTGCTTGAGATTCTTTTCTCTCCCTTATCAATGACCCCAAACCTCCTTCTATTTTTCACCTCCCTCACCTTCCTGTTAGCCCCCTTAATAAATCTGTATTATAGGCAACCACAATCATTTGCCTAATTTTCATTTCAAAGTCTTCCCATTGAAATGTCACCATTCTTTTTATGTTTTTCACTCTCTTTATAATGATAAAGCAGCTCCCTCATATGATGACTTAGCGGTTCAAGAACCGTTCCTTGCCCCAGACAATTTAGTTCCCACCCCTGCTAAAGGCTGGCATCTTGTCACACCAATTTTCACCTCCTCATCTCCTCCCTCCACCCCTATTAGATGCTGTTTTTGTGTTAACAAAAATCTCCCCCTACATTTTTTTACCTCACTCGCCTCCCCATCTCTTGACCTCACCCTTGATCTTATCAACCTCAGCCATTCACCCATTTTACTGGTCAAAATATATAATCATCCTCATTCCTTTTAAGCCACACCATCTATCTTTCCATCTCTATCATCCTTTATTTATATTCTCACTTTTATTTTTACTGACTCTAATCTTCATCATAATTTGTGATCCAGCACAGGTAAGCACTCTTAAAATCACCCTGAAGCTACTCCCTTTCTGGACTCCATCAAAAATCTAAACATGAGCCTAATCTCTCAACAAGGCATACCAAATTTTTTTAACACCAGGAATTTAACTCAGTAATGAACCTTGTGTTTTCAAATAATTAGAGTTAAATTATAAAATGTATATATAGTTAATAGTGCTAAAGCTTCAGGTCAAATCATTATTATTGTACATTTCCTTATTTTTCTCAGTAATCATTTCTAAAACTTAAATCTTTGATTATTGAGTTTCCGACCCTTTGTGAAATCTTAAGAATATTTATATTACCTTTAAATTATATTAGAATTCCTATCTAACATATCTCAAAGCAGTAGCTCTTCCTTTAAGTCATCTTCGAATCACTTCCTCAAACATTTCCTCTGTGCTTCAAAGAAGTTTCTAAACTCCTCCCTCCATCTCACTTCCAGGAACACCCTCAACCTTGTGCGTAGGTTTTCCGGTGACAAGGGGGCTGGCCCACCTCAGTTGTAGCATGCTGGGGAGCGCTTTTAAGGGGTTTTTTATTCAAATTGGCTGTCAGAAGCGCCAAATTTGTTGCTGTAGCATAGATTTTTAGATGGGGGTCTGTGTGTACATACTAAATAAGACAGTTTGGGGCAACTTTAATTATCAATGAACCATCTGGTAAATAGATCACTGTTTCTCACTCAGTTTTCACTGTTTTTTGGCCACAATTGGCTGTGTTTGTTGCAAGGTTAGTTCTACATTTAACTCAACTTTGGCAACTGTTTTCTCTGGTGTAGCTTTGCAACCTACATCAAGTATTATTGCTGTTTTCTGTGCAACCAGTGCACAGTGTTTTGGTTTTCTGGTGTGGATCTTTCTGCATTTCAGGTTTACTTTGGTTTGTAGTCATCTGGGCTACTGTCTTGGCTTTCTAAAAAGTCAAAAAGTGTGACAGAAGGGGTGTTGTAATAGTCTCCAATTTGCTTTAGCAAATTAATCCCACCTGGTATTTCTCAAAGGGACAGGAGATTTTCTCTCTGGTTTTTCTCCAACTCCCTTGGTCAAGGCCTATAGCTAGTACTATAGGATGGTCTACAGCGTTCTTCTCCACCTCACAGTATGGAAAAAAGATCAATGGAGGTTGGGTAAGGTGGTTGGTGCCCTATCTCTAGATGTCAAAGGTGCCTTCCCATTGGTGAACACACAACAACTTGCTCACACACTTTTCTCTCTCCCTCTTCCCCATGATCTAATTGATATCATCATTAACTGCTTGGAGGGTTGTAATACTAGCATCTCTTTCTCAACATATGTGTCTCCTAATTTTTTCTTTCCCAAGGGCCTACCTCAGGGTCCCCCTCTGTCTCCCTTCCTCTATATAATCTTTAATTCTAAGCTACTTACTCTCCCTTCCTTCTCAATTTCAAGCTTGGCTATAGGATATATTAATGATATTATCTTCCTTTCAGCCAACAAAGACCCAAATATAGTTACCAGAACTTTGTCAAAACTGGGTGATGAAGCCCTCTCGTGGGGCCCCTCACATGCAGCTGTATTTTATGCACCCAAAACTAAATGGATTCTACTTACTAAATGTTGCTCCCTTTTAAGGTCCCCCCCTTCTTTAATTTTTGATAATTGTGCTCTCATGCCTGTCCCTTCCATCAAATGGCTAGTCATGGAACTAGACTCAACTCTTTCATTCAAACCTAACAGCACCAAACTTGTTTCAAAGGGGCTTCAAGCTGCTACCACCATTCACCATCTTGCCTTGTATGGTTGGGGAATACCACTATGTCAGTACAAGTTGCTCATTAACTCTCTCATCCATTCTAGAACAGACTATGCTGCCATCATTTGGCATAACCCCAGAACCTCCTCCCGCACCACAAGGATGTTGCAAGTTGTCATCAACAGGGCTATCTGACAAGCTCTGGGATGCCTTTGCTCCACTCCTGTGTGCCTCATCCTTCATGACTCAGCCTCTCTCTCTTGTAAACAGTGTCTAGACCTTGTGGTACACAAGGCCTGGGCACGGTTACTCACCCTACCTCCCTCCAATCCCATGGCAAGATTTTCCAGATCAGATGTCAACTCAACTATGCTTAAGAGGCACATTCACCCTATTCATCTTTTATCCTCCCCTCTTCCTCTCAATAAAATGGATTTTTGCACTTTAGCTGTTTTTCCCCCTTTGGCTCCTCCTTTCTTTGAAGTGATTATTGTGCACTCTAAAGAAAAGGCCCTCAAGCAGATCTTCCACTCCTTCACTTCTTATCCCTTACCCTCTCATTTCATTTACACAGATGGCTCAAGATCCAAAGATGGAGTCTTCTCTGCTGCTTTTGATCCTGGCCTTTCCCTCTCAATGATAGTCTGGCTAGGAGATTCATCCCTCTACTCAGTTTTTGAAGCCAAGTTGGTGGGTATTCTCCTAGGCCTCCACCTTTTTCTGAGCAATCCTTTTCACAGCATCCTTCCATCCCTTACAATTCTCACTGACAACCAAGCAGTTTTTAAAAAGTTATCCTCTCTATCATCTCTTTCTCCCAATGCTTTGGTGATTCATGCCATAGTTCATGCAGCTAACCTCATCCTTGAACACAAAGCCTCATTGAAAATAAAATTGCAGTGGTGCCCAGGTCATCTAGGGGTCCTGGGAAATGTGGTGGTCGATTCCCTGGCCAATGGCACTCATTGTCTAGTCCTCACTGCAGAGTCTTTCACTTCATTTGTCCCCCCCTCCTTCTGTTTCTGCCTTGAAATCATTCCTAAAATCGCACCAATCCTCACTCCTTCTCTCTCTCCCATCATCAGACTCTCTTAAAAAACTCAGGGGGAAATTTGAACCCTCCCAAATTTTCAAATCTCTCTTGACTCTTCCACAAGCTCAGGCCACTGCCTTCTCCCAATACCAATCTGGCTACTCCCCACTAAATAACTATCTCTTCTGGTTTAAAGCGGCGGATTCTCCTCTGTGCCTCCTCTGTTCCTTGAGGGCAAAAGATACTCCTGAACATGTTTTACTTTTTTGTCCTTCTCACTCTGATATTCGTCGCTCTCTTATTAGAGAAGTAGCTAAACATAAGTTGTCATTTACTACTACCACTCTCCTCTCGTCTTCTCCAGTCATGGCTGTTGTGGCCAAATTCTTAGTAGATACTCATAGATTCCCAAATAATTTGCCTTTACTCATCAAGTTGTTGGTATCCATTTGTCCTCTTTTAATTGCCATTTGTCTCTTCCCCCAGCCTCCCTCTCATTTTGTATTTACTGGTTTGTCTTGTGTGGCTGTTTTCCTTCATGTCCCTTGCTGGGTGAGATTGTAAGATAATAATAAAAATAAAAATAAAAACAGTTACGAAACAATTATTTCTTGCAATTAAGACCCACCTAAGACCTTTTAGTGCCAAAATTAACTGTCACATAACTGTTGCGTAATTGTTGCGCCATTGTTGCGCCCCAAGACGAAAGGAACATTTATTGTAGTGTGTATAAAATGCATGTATGTCGGAGATGCACACTCTTACCAGGATGGATACTCTAAGTGCAAAAAAAAAATAAAAAAATAAAAAAAAATTGTTTCGTAACTAATTTCACAACTGGTTACGTAATTCTTGTCGCGCGCCCCAATTGGCAAAACCAAAAAATATATATATATAAATAAAAAAATAAAAAAAGGTGTCTCGTAGTGCGGTATAATGATGGACAGAGTTTGACTCCACAATGTTATGACAAAAAAAAAAGGTTTAAGTTCATCCTCCTCCATTTCATGATACGATCCTCACAATTTTTTTAAGTGATGATGATGGACTAAAAATGATGAAATAGGTGTAACGACATTTGGTCCAAATATTCAAATTTTTATCACGATACAGGTTGATGAATCATCATCAGTGATCAGTAATACTTGATCCCAAGATGTGTATTCGATTCAGCATATATAAGTATATGAAACTGCCTGACAAGAGCTATTATTAATTAATAAGTTAATCTGAGTTAACCTTTTCTGATTAGTTGTTATAAATTAAAGATGATTTGGTGCAACATGTTATTTAAAGAATGTAACACTTACAAAATAATTAGAAACCAAATTGATAGAATTCTCTATATTTCAGGAGTGTGAAAAGTTTCAGATCAAAATGATATTCATCTGTAGATGATTATACTCCAATCAATTTGATTGATCAGTATCAGCAGAAAGTATATTATTGTGGCAATGTAAGCTCTTTTCATATAAGAGAAATCAGGTGAATTTTAGTAATGAATAGTAAAGATGGTATGTCATGCTTCCCCGACATTCACTCATAAAGAATCACTCAGGAAAAACTCTTGTGAAACATGAAAGATATGATGTACAAGAAGCTTGATTATAATATAGCTTGACTTGATAATATTTTAAATATAAATACATACACTATATCCGACTCCAAGACAGAGGCTGTTGACTACTAAAAACAAATCATGTCCATCATTGCTAACGACCAAGACTTTCATCTCTTAAATTTGAAAAAAAAAAAAAAAAAAAAAAAAAAAAAAAAAAAAATCAAAATGGATCAGTGGAGCCAGTGAGAAACATCATTATGAATTAATACCGTTCGACTCCCTATAGAGTGTTAACGAACTCCTTTCTTCAATTTAAGGAAATCCTAGTCCTTTTTATCTCCCTCGGTCATTGTATCCTACAATCATACTTTAATAAGTATATTATTATTCGTTTCCCCCTTTTCATCTTTCATACCCCTAGTTAATGAAGATCGCAAGACATGAAACAATAATGTGGAGGGCAATGCGAAAAAAAGAAAGGATAGAAAAAAAATCTTAGCGTCATCGCCTTTGGCTGAATAACATGACTAGCTTCCTTCACTACAACTTAATTGATGTAACTGACTTGGATAGAATATCTGAAACTCTTTTACACAGGGAGATGTATTTTTTACATTCAAAGTCCCATATATATATATATATATATATTTCTCTATTTCCCTCTCTCATCTTACAACTTTTTCGAGCCAAGTAAGTTACATTTTTAAAGAGTTAGATTTAAGTTCAATTTTTTTGATTTTTTCCCTCTCCCCCTTTTTTTATATAGCAAACCCTTCCACAAATAACAAATTTCCCCTCTCCTACCCCCAACTAAAAATTTTTTTTGTTATTTTTAAAAGAAAAAAAAAAGAAAAAAGAAAAAAAAGAAAAAAAGAATTATTTTTTTTGAGAGAGAGAGAAAGAGGGAGAGAGGGAGAGATACTTAAAATTAAAAATCAAGGGTGTGTAAAGAGTAGAGTATAGTATTAATTTGGGACACTTAAATAATTTGATAGACTTGAAGAAATGAAGAATAGTCGAACATTCGAAAGTGTGAAAGAAGTATGGGATTTTTCAACATCTTCTTCTTCTTCTTCTCCTTGTTTTTATTATTATTATAATTTGAAGTCGCTCAACTTCAACTCTCCCCATTAAATTCCAGATTTACGATTCTTTCGATCCAATCCAAACAGATTGCTTAAACCAGAACAAAGCAACACTCAATAAGACGATAAAAAAAACATTTGACTGGCCAATAACTCAACGGATCATATATAGTATCCTTCTATCCAAGAATTTCGTCAAGTTTATCATCAAGATGATCAACTTTATATTATTCGGACCAGTTCCGACGACTCGGTTACCTATTGAATTCTTGTACAGTCTCTTAGCTTCTGGTTTAATATTTCTTCTCCTTTCCATTGTGAATTTGTATCTGCTCATATGTAAGTGTTCCAGTTTTAAAAAAATAAAAATAAGATGAATGGGATGGTTTTTAAATTAACTTAGTGTTTATCTTTTCACTGAAAACATGGTACCCACCAGACCACTTGACTGGAATAAATCTTCTAGTCAATAAAGCTTCAAAAAGATGGGCCCGAGGTTACAATCTAATGTTATGGGGAGATACAGGTATGTATCCTAAAAACTTGAATCAGATTATACAAAGAGTGAATATATATAAACTAATTTTATTATTATTATTATTATTATTATTATCATTCTTATTCTTACTCTTATTATTATTTGGGGGGGACTAATTTTGAAGAAATTTTCGATAACAAAACCGTCCTTATTGAATCAGCTCAACAAAGTCTGACGAAACCATTAGGATACCGAATTTTACAAGATGAACACATAGGGAAACAGGAGATTGAATTTAATCTAGATATAGCCAAAATGTGTTGTTTATTATCGATTTTAATATATCAGCGTAACACTACTTTGCTAGATAATTCGACAGCAGAACAATTGAAAGGATCAGAGGGTGACATGTTATTGATTGAGGCAGAGCAATTTATTTATCGTTCTGCTGGCGAATGGGGCCTTCGATACATTTCTATGGCAGGTGAGATATATATATATATATATATATATATATATATATATATATATATATATATATATATTTCTTATCATCATCATTAAACACTGAAAAAAAGAAGGAAATTCTTGATACAGATTTCACTAAATTGGATAGCCTTGTGGTGGGAGCTTTTTACTCATATGAACATTTAAAAGATGAAGAATATCCGTACATTATCCTTGTTTTTAAAGGAACTAGTCCTGGTAATTTTTTGGATTGGTTTAAAGATTTTATGATCACCTTGGAACCATGTTCAGATTTTTTACCAGCCGGTCACGCTCATCAAGGAGCTTATAACGCTTTATTCCCATCCGAGTCTTCAAAAGCGACACTTAGTCCTCATCGTAAGCCAATCAGAGTATAAAAATAAAAATAAATAAATAAACACATGTTCCTAACCCTTTTTTTATCATGATTGATGTATCAACTCAAATTTGATTTTTTATTTAATCATTTCATTTCATTTTTTTTTAAAATAAAATTAAAACTAAAAATAAAAATAAAAATAAAAGTACAAATGATCCGTGTATTGAAAGCTATAGGAAAAGAAGCGTTCAAAGTAACAGGTAAAAAAACGAACCTTTACATAACAGGTCATTCGTAAGTCGATTTCTCTAAACGAATGGATGACTTTCCATGTCGAATGATACATCTAAAATAAAAAAATAAAAAAATGAACCAACTTGAATTTGAATGGAATTTATTTTGATAGACTTGGTGCAGGTATGTCATTTTTTTATCTTAATCAATCACCTATTAAACTTCTAATTTAAATGAAAATAAACTAAATTAATTTTTATTTTATTTTTTTAAAAAAAGGAATGGGTAGCTTGTACTACATTCGATTACTATCTACAGATGATGAGCTAGGTGATCATATCACTTTAAGAGATTCCTATTTTTTTGGATCTCCACGAATTGCCGATGGTTCATTAGTATCTAAATTCGAGCACGAAATGAGTAAAGAAAAAAATAAAGACCGATTCCTATGGAGAATTAGAAACGTGAACCAGATGCCGATTTTAGGGGACATTGTCTCAGGTAGGTGTCATTCAAAACAAGTTTTTTTCATTTATTTATTTTATATTTTATTGTTCATTTATTTATTTTTTGGGTGTGATGTGATGTGATGTGATGTGATGATGATAGTGGTACCTCCCGGTATTGCAGACAAACGAGAAAATAGAAGTTTACTTTCACCTGCAAGTTTCCTCTCATACAGTTCAATAGGTCCAGTTTTAATCATAAAAGTAAAGTCTTCACTTGTCTTCTATAATCCAATCAAATAATAAATAAAATTGATGAACTCAACTATCTAATTCCAAACCCTCACAGCCTAAAAAACAATCACCCTACTATAAAATTTCACATTCAAGAGTAGGATACGAAACTCATTTTGCTCAACTTTCACCTATCGGTTCAACACCTTTTCATACAAACTCTAAATTCTATTCCAAACCTCAAAATCCACTTGAAGTATTTAACAAATTCATCTCCATTTTCTTACCTTTTAGTAAGTTTTTTATTTTTTTTCCTTAAATTATTTGATTCTTTCTCTTTCTTTCTTTTATCATACTTGATAGAAGGATTTGATTTGCTATAACATTCTTCTCTCTCTTTTTTTTTCTTCTTTTTTTTTCCAGTAAGTGATCACTGTAAGTAATAAATTGACAAAAAAAAAATAGAATTGATTGAAAATTGATATCTATCTATGTATATGTATGTATAGATCCTAATCATTACTATAACTCGCTTTGCAAGTTGAAACCGACGATAGCAGACCGAAATAGCAACTCAATGAATGAGACATATTGATGGTTAAGACGATTGGATTTAATTTGAATAGAATTAGATGTATTTAGACGCCATTACTACCGATCCAAACATATGAGATACAAAAGAGCGTTATAGTTCTAGCACAGACTAATTCACTCTGACTACAACTTTTTGCAATAATCACCTTATGAGATACAAAAGAGTGTATTAGTTTTACCACAGACTAATTCACTCTGACTACAACTTTTTGCAATAATCACCTGCTCCAATGATTAAGCACGTCGATTTGTATAAGTCAGTGTGTAGCAAATGGTATGGTGATTATGATATGTGAGTAACAAGAGTTAGAAACAATTATAACAGTTTAGTAGATGTAAAATGTATAAAGATTGGATGAGTAAGAAGGAAAGTATTGAAGTAGTTTATATAGACAATCAGAATACTAATTACATTACTAACAACTCATATCAAAACATGTATCTAAGGTAAGTGGAGTGAGTTAATTATGTCAAACTTGTATTTACATTCATTGGATGTGTGAAAGATGTTTAGAGTTTGAATGGGTGTACACAACAGGGGGTATCAAAGTTGAAGATCTGCAATTAGGGATCAGGAATTTTTTTCCCTGGGATCAAACATTATTAATTGTGGAAGATTCTTATCCACTAGCCCCAGGGCTAGTGGATAAGGAATCCACAATAATGCATTATCCTGCCTCTTATACCCCAATTTCCATTCCTAATTCCTGATCCCAAACTCATCACATCCATGATGGATTTTTAAGAAAGTCACATGACTTATAATTTCTGATGTGATCCTCAAGTCTTTCCTCACTCTATGCTACTTAATTTTGGTGGCAAACACTTAAAGTTTTTTTCTATCTACACACCCCAACTGCACATTTGGCAGTGAAATCCCACTTCCCTCATCACATAAGCCTTCCATCAACAACTATGAAACACCTCTCTACTAGGCAGCTACTTCACTCAACTATGAATGCTATCACTTTAATTTTAGTTCTTTACTATAAAATGGACTCTGATTTGGAAGATGCTTTAGCCTATATGTCTTTTCTTTCCAAAAAGTGTTATATAAACCCAAGGGGGCCAAATCTTCATCATGATCCCAGATATGATCTTTGCTCAATTCTCAACATTTCTCAACTAAAATTCACTCAACTATTTCAAACTTCTCCCAACTCTTTCTTCAAAATTTATCAACTCATCTCTAAACATTCTATCTTTCATAGCAATTCTCAAAATAAACAGTGTGATCCTGCTATTCAACTTGCTGTTGCACTATGTTGCTTTGGCTCAAATCGAAATGGTGCTGCTGTAAGATGTTTGGATAATCTCTTTAACATAGGATATGGTATGGTGATATTATACACCAAGCGCTGTATGATTTCAATCCTTTCCCTCAAGTCTCAAACACTTGCTTGGCCAACTCCACAACAGCAACTTGAATCCTCTCAAGTAATGCAAGCCAAAGGTTTCCCTGGATGTTTATGTTTTGTTGATGGCACAACTATACTTTGAGTCAAACACCTGCTCATGATGGCAGCCATTATTTTGATTGCAAAAAAAAATTTCTTCAAAATGTTCTCCAATTTCACATCTTTCATAAACTAACTTTTTATCATCTTTGTAGATACTCTATTGCTTTTCTACTTGTCTATGATTTCAACAAAAATTTTATTGCTTTTCATAGTGGCTACCCCGGCTCATGTCATGACTCTTCCATCTTCCAATGAATGAGGATTTCTCAAAGTCCTTACTCATACTTTGACAGATCTCAGTACCTCCTTGCAGACTCAGAATATGCAAGTGGAAAGTACATTGTACCTTCTCTCTGTGGTGCAACTTTAGAAAATTACTCCAAAACCAACTTTAATTATCACCTTTCCAAATAAAGAGTACAGATTGAGCATGCTATTGGTTATTTAAAGGGAAGATTTTCTAGTCTCTGGGAGCTCTGAATCCAATTTCAAAAAAAAATTAGAGATCAAAACTGAAAATCATTGGATCATGACTTTTATTATACTCCAAAATATCCTAGCTGATTTAAAGGATGAGTGGAGTGATCTTTATAAAGAAGAGGATCCTGAACCAGCACCGGCTCTCCCCTACTTTTAATCACAAAACATTCATTCAACCAGCATACGCTCTGTCATTATTTCAATCAACCTCCACCATTTTGATACACAACCCTTTTAATTTTTTGTTATCTTACTTTCCAAATTTCCACTTTGTATACTTTATTCACTTGGCTTGGTATTTTTGTTTGTTGCATATTCATTATTTTTTGAATTTACAGTGAATATCTCTTTTTTGATTGGCTCATTGGTTTTCTTTCACCAGCTCAACATGAAATTGCATATTTTCTGAAATAGCATATTTTTTCAGTGTTTCTTTTTCTCATTCTTCACTCATATCCTTTTCCCCCTCTCCTCAAGCATCCCTCAAATATTTTGGTTGCATTTTTTTTAACTCATCTCACCAGGTAAGTCATTTTTTTCATTTTTTTTTGAATTTTTTTTTGCTTTTTTTTGTTTTTTTTGTGAGTGCTTCATTTTTTTTCAAGGTTAAACTAATTTTTTTTGTTTTTTCTCTCCCTCTTTTCTCTCTTGTCCTGCTCTTTTTCCCTCCTTTCCCCCCTCCTTGACTGCCTCAATCCCCCCTTTCCCCCCTTATTCTCTTCCTCACCTTCCCCCCTTTAGGAACTCTTTTTCCTCCCTTTAGCCCCCCTTTTCCCTCTTTAGGCCCTTTCCCCCCCCTTCCCCCCCCCCTTTCTCCCCCTTTACCCCCTTTAGGCCACCTCTCAACTTTTCCCCCCTCTCCCCCCTCTCCCCCCTCTCCCCCTCTCCCCCCTCTCCCCCCTCTCCCCCCTCTCCCCCCTCTCCCCCCTCTCCCCCCTCTCCCCCCTCTCCCCTCCACCACTTCCCCCCCTCCCCCCTCACCTCACCTCCACCCTCTACCTATTAGCTAACACATTTCTTAGTGATTGTTAGATAATTAATTTAATAGCTATTCAAATTGCTTAGCAATTTGTTTAGCTATTAAAGGGGGGAGGACCTGTTGAAAAAGGGGGGGTTTGAGGAGATCAAGAAGGGTGAGGGGGGTTTGGGGACACCAAAAGTCGGTAAAAGAGGCAGACAAGGAGGGGTAATATGGGAGTATTTAAAAGAAAATATTTATTATTATTATTAACATTATTTTTTTAATTTTGTTTTTTTTTACAGAATATTATAAAAAATTTTTTTACAGTTCAGGCCATATCAAAATGAAATTTGGTGTGTGTTTATTATTTTGATATTTATTTTTGGGAAAAAAATTTCTGATACAAAATTTTTTTTTTGGTTTAATTTTTTATCTATAATTTTTTTATCATTTTTTTCAAGGACTTTAGTTGGTATATCTAGCACCAAATAGCTTTAAAATTCATTTTTTAGAAAATAATTTTTCACATATTTGTTTTTATTTTTTTTGTTTTAATTTTTTTCAAGGACAGTTTTAGTAAATGATTTCCTTTCAAAAAGCAATTTTTGGAATTAGTTTTTATCAATAAAATTTTTAATGTTGAATAAACAAACCAAATTTTGTGAGTTTTATTTATTTGCCATTTTATTTTTTTGGTTTTTGACACAAATTTTTTTTGTTCAGAGAAAAAAATGTCTATTTTTTCAGAATCACCTCTTACTTCTCTATCATCATCCTATTTATCATCTTTTTCAAATTCAAATTCATTTCAATCATCATCCAAAATATCAAAAAAAAAATGATGTTTGAAGTCAGCAGAATAAAAGAAATTTAGAAAAGAAGATTCATTTGGATTGTTTATTTGACCATATATCAAATATTGTTGTAGACAATCCTATAATACTAGCTATAGGCCTTGACCAAGGGAGTTGGAGTAAAACTGGAGAGAAAAACCCCTGTCCCTTTAAGAAAACACAGGTGAGATTAATTTGCACAGCAAATTAGAGAATGTTACAATTTCCCCTTCCAAAAACCTCCTTGACTGCTTTACAAGTCAAGACAGTAGCCAATAGCAGACCATTGAGAACCAAAGAACCAGAAAACCTGAAATGCAGAGAAATCCACACCAGAAACCAAAGACACAATGCACTTGTTGCAAAAACACAGCAAAAATACTTGATGTAGGTTGCAAAGCTACAACAGAAAAATCAGTTGCTAAAGTTAAGTTAAATGAAGAACTAACATTGAAAGAAACACAGCCAATTGTGGCCAAAAAAACAGTGAAAAATGAGTGAGAAACAATGATATAACTACCAGATGGTTGTATGATAATTAAAGTTGCCCCAAACACTTATTCAGTATGTAAACACAGACCACCTATCTCAAATCCATGCCTAGCAACTAATTTTTCAGCTTTGACAGCCAAATTAAATAAAAACCCTCTAGAAATGCTCCCCATCCTTCTATGAACAAGGCGGGAAGACCTCCCTAAAGCCAAAGAACCACTAAAAAACATTTAAAAAACCCCAAATACTTAGAAAAATCCACCACATCTACTAAAACCCTTAAAACACAAAATTCAGCTATGAAAACTTTTTAACATAAAATATAGAGCAAAATAAGCTCTATTTAATGGTACTAAGCGCTTAACCCTAAGACTTAATTTTAGCCTGTAAAATGCAAAAAAAAATTAAACAGCTATCTTTAGAAATGAAAAATGATGAAATGAACCCTTAAAACTTGGAATATTAAAAATGTAATCAATACATAAAATATAGAGAAAAACCAGGGCTATCCAATTTAGTACCCATATACCCCTAGTCTCAATATTCACTGGATAAAACCAAAAAAATACCTAATTCTTTGACAAATGTCAATTAAGACATACACAAACAGCACCAAACAACCCAACAAAGGCCTTTTCCAATATTTGAAGACCACATCCTCCCTCCAATTGAAAATTTACACATTCTCCTTCATCAGATCCACCATGTTCAAATTTCTTTCAAAATCTGCCTCTGACATAGGCCCTTGCCAATACTGCATTGACGATAGTTTGATCTGTTCCATCACACCACCAGCTCATCCATACAGAACCTTCTGTGATGTCTGCCAATCCAGAAAAAAGACTTGCTACAGACCTGGTCCATTATTATCTGCAACAGCTTCACCTCCACCTCAACCTGGTACATCTTCCACCAGAACCAAAAGATTCAGGCCATCCATCCTGATACCTTTATTAGTCAACAAACTACACCCTTCAAAAAAAAGTTCCAACACCACTAAAACACCCAATTCCACTATTCTTGGTCCATATGATGCTAAAAACTTTTATTCCTTCCTTATAATTTTAAAAAAATCTGATGAATTCTCAGTTCCTTCATCTTCTGAAAGTGATGATGACAATGTAGGATCCATTGAACTACCAAAACCTAACCACTTTTCCACTATTAAGGCTAAGTTTCAACAACACTCCTCTGAAAAAAAACACCTTCTACTAAGGTACTTCCAATCCACTCCTGCTAGAAATACACAGGACCTTGAGAAAAGGAAGCACCTCATCCACCATTTCAAGGCTAATGCTGAACACTTTGTTTCATCTCTTGATTCTCTTCTGCCACTTGACTCTTGAATGAAATTTTGACTTAGAAATGAAAATTTTTGACCACCCTCCAGACTTCCTGAATGTAGCCAATCATAAGAAACTCCTCAGTTTACAGTCTTGGGGGACTCATCCTCAGTTTTAAGTCTTGGGGGTCTTACAGCCCTCATTTTATAGTCTTGGGGGACTCAAAACCTAAATCATAAAGACAGAACAAGAGATCAAACCATTAAAGACCAAAGAGAATAAACTAACATTCTGGGGTAACTGTTCTACAGAGCATCCAGCACATCAGTTACCCCCACCCTTGCCTTAACCAAATTCAGAGACTCCCCCTTTGGATGCCCTCTGCCAGAATCACACTGTAGACAATCTTATAGTACTAGCTATAGGCCTTGACCAAGGGAGTTTGAAAAAAAGAAGAAAGAATAACCCCTGTCCCTTTAGAAAAACAAGTGAGATTTACCTGTTGCAGTGAATTGGAGATCTGTTTTCTAAACCCTCTAATTAAACACTCTTGACCTCTTTAAAAGTGAAGATAATAGTCCCAGACAGACTGCCAGAAAGAGTTGAAATGAACAGTAATATATTCCAACAAAAAACCAGCCAATGAGACAGTGAGGAACAGAGAGGTGATGAGTAAAGAGATAAGATGCTTCCCAAAAATCTTCCCACACACGCATCATACAGCCAGTGCACAGACCACCCTGACCAATTCCCTGCCCAAAATCCAGCTTTCCCAGCCTTTTTCATGCATAAAAGTGCATTTTAGTGCTTCCCCAGCGCCCAGGCGTCCACCCCGCTTCAAGGGAGGCCTCCGCTTAGGTGCGGGCAGGCTGCTTATGGGTGTGTTGGCCGCTTCTAGGCACTAAAACACCCATACAACCCATAACTTCACTAATAAACAAGATAAAAACACATAAGACATACCAAAATGAAAATAAATTAAATTAAAATAAGCTTAGACATAATAAGTGACCCTAGCTTAAGCTTACATAAGCACCCCTAAGCAATAAACTTCCAATAAATACCAATAACAACACCATAACTACCCTATAAAACAAGGTAACCACCCATAGGGATATCAAAATGAAGAGAAAAGAAAGGACATTAAGCTGAGACATAATAAGTGACCCTAGTTTAAACCTCTATAAACACTACTAAATATTACCTAAAGATGAAAAAATCCACTAATAACACCATAACCCCAATAACATCCTACATACCAAATACCCCAAAAAATGCACTCCAAAGGCCTACCCAGGTTTGGATCACCACAACACTAACACCACATTATCAGTTTATATTCCTGAAGGACTCAACCATCAAACTATCCTCAGTTTAAAGTCTTGAGGGACCATACCATTCTTCAGTTTAAAGTCTTGATTGACTGACCACAGTGTTCAGTTGAAAGTCTTGATGGACTTCCCACACTTTGCATAAAAAGACAAAATCAATTCAATCCATAATACCCTGCAACCAAATTACTGAACTTTCACTTTCACTTCTTCATCTACCTATCAGTAATAAAAAATTTCTTCTTATTTCTTTCTCTTCATTCTTATCTCATCACAGATCATTGCTGGATCCCCTGATTTTGACCCATCAGATCTTGCTTTATTCACTGCTCCCAAGGAATATGCTTGCAAAAAGTACATCCACATGTGCAGACCATGCACTTTCAGTCTTCCAACACATGAGGCCAAACTCTACAACAGGGCCTGTGATTCTTAAAACTCCAAAAAGAAAAAATGTGACAGAGACCCCAATTATCCTTTACCTCCACCTTCACCTTCACATAAATACATCTCCAGATCCCCTACTAGATCCCCAGAGCTTGTTCCTTCTTCTTCCTCTTTATCTTCAGCTCCATCCAGAAGATCCCAGAAATAAGTTCCTGGAACACTCTCCAAAAGACCTGCTTTATCCTCTCAAGAAATGAATTTCATCTCTGTGAATTCAGCTCAAACAGCTTCAAAATCAGCTCCCAGGCTGCTAGACCAAGTCCAGGCAGCCTTCCCAACTTCTGGTGGCCCGCCCGCCTCAGCAGGAAACATAAATCAGGCTCAAAACATTTAAATTCTGCCAGAAAACTTCTAAATTTTGCCAAAAAACACCAATAACTCCACAGAACAACATCCTAGTGCTCCCAGAGCAATGCACTCAAAATTTCCTACATCCAAAAATTCCAAAAATTCCAAAACTTCTAGAAGACTTGCCAGGGGGCCCCAAGATGACACTAGAGCACCAAACACTGCTCCAAGGCAAAAATCTCCCTCTCAATCGAGAAGAAGCAACTACACCTCTCCTCTGCCAGCCAATTATTCATCTGACAGTTCAATTTCTTCAAAAGGTTTATCCAGAAGATACCAATCAGCTTCCAGATCACATTCTCCTGCCCCATCCTTCAACAACCCTGGTACTCTATCACCAGCACCCAATTAAACTGAACCAAACAAAAATATCAACAATAACAAGAACAGCCCTATGGCTTCATGTAGGCCCCAGGAACATCCTCATTCTAGTTTGTATTCTCAAAACCATTTAAAGGATGAACAAGAGAATGCATATCTCCACATAATTGATCTTCCTACTACCTCCATTCAAAACCCTTCAGAAGTCCAAATTTCAGCCACTTAAAAATTTGATGAGCTTCCAGTCTGTAGGTACCAAAATAATTAATCTAATTTCTTCAACAGAAAAAAACTTCTGATCCAATTCTTTTGTTTAGTTGGCACTACTCCTCCTGAAACTACTATTGGGATTAGGCAACCTCTGGAGCCCACATTGACACTGGATTATGCAAATATGAAGCAAAACCTAAGTATGATGTGTTCCAACTTGCTTAAGGCCTTTTCTCTTTATGGGACACTGAATAAATTTGAGAAGAACCTGAGAAAGCAACCTCTCAATGACCACTGGAAGATGTCCAGGATAATTAAGCACACCTTCCAACACTCCATACTAGCCACTTCTGCCTCCACCCAAAAGCTACCTTCAAATCCAGTTCCTGACCATTAAAATCCCTACCATCTCTCCAGAAGACTACACCATTAGGAATACAGTGCATCCTCCAATCCCAACAAGAAACAAAAATGCCAACATAATCAGGACCAACCTCCAGAAGCTTCCTCTTCCAGAACTTAATTATACAAAAATAAGAAAACAATATAAATTAATAAATAAAGAAAACAATAATAATTAGAAAATATATAAAAAATTTATTTATTTTTGTTTTTTATTTTATTTTATTTCTTTTTTTTTAAACTTAGATTACTACTTAAAACTGCTAAAACACTAAAAAAAACTTGAAAAGAATTAAACAAAATTTCCCAAAAGATATGAGAGCTGAGAAAATATAATGAAATAAATAATAATAAAATGAAAAAAATAATAATTAAAAATGGTATCCCCCAGCCTATTGAAGAGCTGATTGCTTGATACCTTACCCACATCCAAGTGCACCTTGATGTGGATACACGTTTAGGTAATTTTTAAATGATTTGTGATAGAAATAAATTAAGAATAATAATGTGAATAAAGATAAATTGAAGTAGATAGAAATTAAAGTAAATGATAAAAAGAAATTTTCATTGCCTGGCCAATTGATGAGCCTTTCCCCACCAATGCTTGCCCACATTTAGGTGACCCTGATGTGGTGGCGCCATATAATATCCATTTTTGTGATTTCTCCACCTCTTCATATCCTAATAGCCCCCATAAAAAGATTAAAAGAAAAAAAAAGAAAAAAATCTAAAACTTTTATCTAAAACAACCATAGCCACAAAAATCAAAGAAAGAAAAATAAAAAGTCCAGCTCCATAGAAGTTCCAGTCCAAGGAAATGATAACTTGGTGGGCTCCTTCCAATAGGAAAAAATGATGGTAGGCCACAAGTGATCCACCAACAATCCAAATAGACCAAAGATTAAGAGGCCAGCTTAAAGTCATAGTGGACTTGGAACCTGAATAAAAAAAACCAGAACTAGGATTCAATTAGGAAAAACAAAATACTTGAAACAGACATTGTGGGGTAACTTTTCTAAAGAGCATCCAGCTCATCAGTTACCCCCACACTTGCCAAAATAAAATTTAGATGCCCCCCTGAGTACCTTCTAACAAAAAACACAACATGCAACACAATAAAACAAAACCAATAAGCGTAACCAGTCCAGCACTTGAAGACCAAAAGAATTTCCAGTTTGAAGTCATAGAGGACTAAAACCTGTGAAGAGAAACCAATACTAGGGTTTAACCAAATTAAGAGAAGGGGTTGGAAACAGACAATCTGGGGTAACTGTTCTACAGAGCAGCCAGCCCATCAGTTACCCCTACACTTGCCAAGATCAAATCTAGAAGCCCCACCCATGGGTGCCTTCTAATAACAAACAAGTTTCAAACAAACAGATGCACAGCATCACCAAAATCCAAAATTTAAAGAATGGTCCATAGTTTATCCTCATTGGGGATTCAATCTTCTTCATTTCTAGTGCCTCTTGGGTAAAATCTCTTCACTTGGTCAGAAGCCACTCTCTTCTTTAAGTCTGCACCATCTAACTCCTCCAAAACATAAGAACCTCCAGACACCTGAGATCTGACTCTGTAAGGCCCAATCCACCTGTCAGCAAACATTATTCTCCACTGACTCTACATCTTTTATCATACACCAAAACCAAAAAAACCAGGTTTCAAGAGATTCCTGAGTCTATTAGACAACTTCTTGTCCCAGTATCTGACTGATTAATTTCTTATCTTCATCATTCTAGAGTATGCCTTCTCTTGACATTCCTCTCTACATTCCAGCTTTTGCATCCTGGCACAGAGCACATATTCTGTTGAGCACACATCATCCCAATAAATTCCAAGATAAGAGACGGATTCCAAATCCACCAGTAGAACAGCTTTCTGTCCAAACATTAACTCATAAGGGGAATAGCCAGTTGTCCCTTTTACAGTGACCCTATCAGAAAATAACACCAAGGGTAAATAATGCATCCACATTTATGCACTATCTCCACACATCTTCACCAAAGTGTTCTTGATAACTTGATAGCCTTTTTCAACCATGCCTTCAGCTTCAGAATAATAAGGTGTAGCCAATCTAGCTTTTGAACCAATACTTGTCACAGTTTCTTTGAATTCAGCTGCAACATCTGGCCCACCATAAACAGTCACCAACTTCATCAACCCATATCTAAACACCCATTCCTTCTTCAGAAACTCTGCCACATTTTTTTCAGTAAAATTAACCAGAGGCACTGCCTCAACCCAACCAGACAAATCATGCCTGGTAACAATCAAGTATTTATATCTGCCCTCTTTAATATGGACAGCATCCAGACTAACTCTTCCAATCACAGTTGATTCACCAGTAGCACGGACAACCTCTTTAGGTTTCAAGTGACTTCTTCTTTGACATTCTTCACAAGATTGAACCCAACTCTGAACAGCTAACTTCATACCCAGCCAAGAAAATCTGTCTGCTACTCTCCTATAAGTCTCCCCAAAGCCTCTATGACCAAGGTCTTTATGCAAAGACTTCATTATAACTTCTTGACCCTTCTTCTGAGTCACCACTACTTGAGGATTTTGATGTCTCTTCTTCATCAACCTTCTTCCTGAAACATAGAATCCAGGACTCTTTTTCTTGATTTCCAACCAAGTATCATCATCACAACTATCTGACCTCTCCGAGGTTAACAGATATTAAACCATATTAAAATAAAACCTAGATTGACCCCAGGTCTCATTTTCAAAATCTAGCAAAACAACATCCAAGGGTACAAACCTGTAATCAAAATCACCTGTGTGCACATGAGCCACTTGACCAGCCCAACCAGGACACCAATCCCTAAATTTTGGCACATCCTTCTCTTTCAACTGAATCTTAAGAGAATACAGCTCACTAACAAAAACACCATTTTCCAATTTTGATCCATTCCAAAAAGCCACTCCATCCTCATCCATAAAAACATCCTGATCACTAGAATCATGATCAGATTCAGACAGTTTAACCTCTTGGGGGAGGAGAGAAAAATTTTCAGAACCCTTTGTGCTGGCCTTAACAGCTGGGATATCATCATCAAATTCTTCAGAATCAGAATCTTCATTTTTGGGTGGTCTTCTTGATAATCCATCTGGAATTGTAAAAGTTTAACCTGGCTTGTGCACCAGGTCAAAAGAAAAATGTTGAATAAATGCCACCCACCTAGTCATTGGAGCATTTGGAAGACTAGGTGTATTGATCATTTGAACCAGAGATTTTGCATCCACCTGCAGCTCAAAATGCTGCCCCCACAAAACATTTTGCAGTTTCTTCTAAAATTTCGCCACACCACAAAATTCCAAAATAAGGTTGAGAATATCTAGATTCCACCTCATTAAAGACCACAGAATCATACCTTACTGGCCTGACCCTCCCAGTTTTATCTTCCTGAGACAAAAAAGCATCAGAAGCAATATAGCTTAAGTCCACTGTCAGATAAATTTTTTTAGAACCAACACCTTAATCCAACTTGTGAAGAATAATATCTTCACCAACCACCTTCTTCAACTTCTGAAAAGCCTCTTCACACTCTTCAGTCCATTTCCACTTTGCATCTTTCCTGGTCAGACTCCTTAAATGTAAAGCCAACAATGAAAAATCTTTAATAAAGATACTGACATACATACACACGCCCAGAAATCCCCTGACTATGGTAGTATTTTTAGGCCTTGGCCATGACTGAATTTTATTAATTTATTTCTTTTCCTTAATCCTTCCCTCTTTACATACCACATGACCCAAAATTTTCAAAGCAGGAACACAACAACAAAAGTTTGACCCAGAAATGGTCAAAACAGCCCCTTCAATCCTAAACAACACTCTCTCTAGAGGAATTTCATATTCCCAAACAAACTTCCTTATATCTGGGTTCTCCTTCAGAATCTAATTCTCATAATAGGGGGTGTCAGTTCTGGCAAATCCGCACTTAAATTTGACCAAATCCGCACTTAAATAAGTGCGGATTTCCAAAACACACTAGCCCCAATACTGGTGGATTTCAAAATGAAATAAGTCACTTATTTCACTCAAATCCGCACTTTCACAACCAAAAGTGCTGATTTCACCATCAAGTCCCATTTCACTGATTTTTCAGCATCATCCCATTCATACGCAGCACTCCGCAGCATAACACTTCATAACTCAAAACATCGTACATCACTTACATCTTCATATCATATCATATAAGAGTTATACCTTCCTCACTTTCAAATCGTGATAAATTACATAAAGTAATGAATTTCATGGCTCTTGAACTGCTCTTGGACTCTGATTGCGATTCTGATTCTGATCTAGAAGAAGACTTTGTCTTTTTATCAAAAATGGCCACGAAACGTTACCTTCTTCCCAGAAAGCCTCAAGTACTTCATACCCCCAAGTACACCATCCAAACACTTCTTAAACTATCTACACCCAGTTTTAGACAGCTGTTCAGGACTTCTCAGGAATGTTTCCTTAAATTGCTTGAGCTTATTCAGGATCATCCCATATTTCAAAATAATTCTCAAAAAGAACAACAACATCCTTCAATTCAATTGGCCATCACACTATGTCATTTGGGTTCAAATGGTAATGGAGCCGCTTTGAAACGTTTAGAAAATGTCTTTGATTTAGGGTATGGTTCAGTTAACACTTATACCAAACAATGTATCACTGCCATCAACTCCTTGTAATCTCAACTTCTCACCTGGCCAACAAAAGAAGACCAACTTGAATCATCTCAGGTTATGCAAGCAGAGGGCTTCCCAGGATGTATTGGTTTTGTTTCTGGTACTGCTATTCCTTTGAGCCAGAAACCTGCTCAAGGTGGAAACAATTACTTTCACATTCTCGTCAAAAATTTTCACCAAAATATTTACAAGCCAAAAAAAATTCTATATCTGTTTTAAAAAATTGGCAATACTCTCCCCTGCATATTATTGAAGCAAGGGGTGGATATCACCAAAATTTTTCTAAGTCATCAATTTCACATGTCAGATTTTAAAATTTGGCAATACCCCCCCCTGCATTTTATTGAAGTAAGTGGTGGAAGTCATCTAAATTTAATATAATTATGTAAATTATTAAATAAATATCTAATATATATCACTTTCCCTAGTTTAAAGTAATGACAATTGCTCAAGCCAAAATGCAGACCAAGTCTAGAAAAAAAAGTTTGGGACTTTCCACAGGTATAGGCTAGAGGAACCCCATGAAACAAATAAATGTTATCATGATTACCATTTACACAACACAAGGTCGTGGGCCCATTACTTTAGTTAAGGAAATTGATACATAAAAAATATTTATTAAAAATTTACAAAAAAATATATAATTTTTGATGACAACTCTAATCCCCATACTTTTTGGATCTAAATAAAGTTTTTTCAAATCGATTAACTTTACCTTCTTTCATTACCTTATTGATTCTTTGAATCAACTTATGACTGATTTGAAATGAGAAACCAAAATGTGTTAAATATTGACAGGATTCCAAACCAGGAGGAGCTTTGGTCGTTTGATGATTATCCTTAGAAGAATTCCAAATAGTTTTGATGATACCATTTCCCAAACCAAAATCAATGATGCACCGGTGGTCTGGAAAATATAAACCATGTCATTTTATTTTAGCTGGAGATGGTATTGGTTGGCCAGTAATCAGTTTGATATATGAGAATATACCAAAAGTAAGAAAATTGGTGTCCTTGGTATCGGTGTGAATTTTATTGTGAAATCCAGAATGAGTGATAATAACATTAGAAAGTAAAAGATATTTGTGGCTGATATCTTCCTATTGGGAGTCACACCAATTCGGTATTCCAACTTTGGTTGCAAGTTCATGATTTTTTTCAAATGCTTTATTACAGTGCTTTTTGAGTTGAAGAGCAAGAAAAGAGTTAAAGGAAGGTAGAGTGTCCCATAAGCAAAAATCTTCATTTTTTTGAGCTTTAGTGATATTCTTGAGCAACAAATATATGCCTAGATAATAATCATATAAGAGTTTCAGAATCCTTATCCTCTAAATATGCAATATAAAAATGTGAAATAAGACAAGTGAAATTTGGAAAAAAGGCTCAACTTCAAAGGTCAAAATCTCAGCAACCACTGAACCTAATTCAAACCTGTTTGAGGGAAATGAAAGATAAAATTCAGTAGAATCTTCAGTTAAAGGACATGTGATTTAAATAAACCTAACCCTAATTTTTAAACTTAAAAATTGAAATAAAAATTTAAATTGGGAAAAAAAAGGCTCAACTTTAACAGTCAATATCTCAGCAACCACTGAATCAAATTCAAATCTGTTTGTAGGAAATGAAAGGTAGCCTTCAGGAGAATCTTCAGTAAAAAGAACATTAGATTTGAATAAACCTAACCCTAATTCCGAGTCTGATTTTCAAAATTTTACAAAAATTTGAAAAGTGGTAATGAAGATGAGATCAAAAGGAGTTTTATAAGTTCACTGTTATCCAGATAAGAGTCATACATATATTTAAGTATGAACTTTTCATAAAAGGAATGAGATATCATATAGGCATGAAAAAAAGGAGATGAAACTTACCTTGATTGAAAAGTAGGAAAAATAGAGTGAGAAAGATTGATGTTGGAGTTGTGGTGAAATTGAATATGGAGTAAGTGAAATGCATAAAGAATATGCAATGTATGTGTTTCAATGAAATGGAGCCAAAAAAAATTGAAATAAGGGAAAGGGGGGATAATGACCATGCCAAGGAGGGATGAAGTGTAGGGTGATGGAGCTAAAAAAGAAAGTAAAGAGGGAGAGAAAAAAAAGGTTAATTATACCATTGAAATCCAAAATAACCACTTACAAAAAAAATTTAGATAAATAAAATAAAATAAACAGAAAAAAACAAAAAAAATTATAATTAGTAATCAAAAAATCAAAAAAAAAGAATAAAGTGACTTACCTGGAGAGATGAGATGACAAAATGAATGAAACCAAATTGTTTGAGGGATGTTGGAGGAGAATAGGAAAAGGATATGAGGGATGAATGAAAAAAAAAAATCACTGACAAAATATGTGATTTCAGAAAATATGCAATTTCATGTTGAGCTGGTGAAAGAAAACCAATGAGCCATCCAAAAAAAAAAATTTCACCGTAAATTCCAAAAAAAAATGAATATCCAACAAACCAAAATACCAACCCAAGTGAATGAAGTACACAAAGAGGACATTTGGAGAGTACAAAATGGTATGGGAAAGAAAGGGATGATGTGGCCAAAATGTGGTTTTGAAAAAAAAATCACAAAAAAAGTGCTGATTTGAGGTCAGAACTGACACCCATAGAAAAAAGATTAAGAAGTAGAAGAAATAAGTAAAAAAGAATGTAAACATGCCTGGTCAAAATATTGAAAATGTCAGGAAGGGGTGTGTGCCGAGGATTGATGGGTAGGTAGCGAGGAAGGTCAGTGTGTCACATGTGACAGGGATGGGGTAAGAAAGGAAGGGATGTTTTGTGGCCAAAATGTGGTTGTGAAAAAAAACGGGAAAAAAGTGCTGATTTGAGGTCATAACTGACACCCTTTTTTGAAATAAGTGACTTTTTTGCAAAATTTAAGTGCTGATTTGGTTTGAAATCCGCACTTAAGTTAAGTGCGGATTTGCCAGAACTGACACCCCCTAATCAGTAGATGGTCCTTTAATTCCACCATCATTTTTAAAAATACCAGCATGAGTAGGAACCTCATCCTGCGAAATCCAAGCAATTTAGGCTTTATATACTGCTACTGAATTAGTTTCTTCTTGAGGCAACCTAGTGAGTTGAAATCTTCCCAAAAGAGTCTCAAAAGTCTTAAGTGGGCTTGAATCTGTTACAACCTGGGATTTCCTCTACTTGGCAAGAAGTTGTAGCACTAGGGTGATCAGCCTTCATCATTATAAAAAATACAGACTCCAACTAGAGCCTGAGACGCACTCCAAAAAAACAAGAGGCGGCACCCACATTTCTTCTTCTCCTACAACAGTCTATGCACTGGCACATTGAAGACAAAACAGGCCTGGTCATTATAACTATCCTCTCCAGGAGATAATAACCTCATGTGAAGTCTCTTTTTATCTTCACCAGTCAACTTCAAACTGGTTCCCAAATCAAATTGATAGCCAATTATTTCTTGAAAATCCATCAAGAATGGCCCACCCAAACCAGCTTTTACTATTCCTTTGGCAATGTAAGAATGAACCTTCCCTGAGGCTCCACCAATATCTAACTTTACAAACTCAGATGTTCCAACCAGTTTTGTGACATGGCCACCAATACCTATCAAATTTCCACCAATACCCATTTTGATGGGGAGGCCCAGATGAGTAGCCTCAAACAAAGAAATCAGGTTAATCTGAGAACCTGAATCCACCAATGCCCTAGCCTCCCTGAAATTCAGAGTGAAATTGGCATAACCCAGAGATGCAGAAAAATGAGTTTCCAACCCCTCACCAAGTTTTTCAGCAGAATCATGAATGTATTCTACCTCCCCATAAGAAACCCTTCTCCTGGTCAACAACATTTTCTGCCTATCAGCCAACCCAGGAATGATGGCATACAACTCCCCATAAGTAAGGGAAACCTGACCCTGATTCATCCTTTCAAGGACAGAGTCCATAACATTTAATTACATAGAAGCCACCAGCCTCTCAAAGTGAGCTCTTTGCTTCACCACCTTGGTCCTAGAAAATTCTTGAGGACCAGAACCACCAACAGATTCACCATCAACAGGAACCAAACCAGATCCCTCACCAGACCCTCTAACTCCAGCAGGCTTTAGCAATGAGGCCAATGGGACATCCTCCTTGGAGTCATAATTAACATCCATAGGCATTGGCTCACCATTTATGTCCAATGCTCCAAAACTAGGGGGACCCATATCAGCCATACCCTTCTGCATCTTTTACAGAACCTCTTTGCTGTACTTCTTCCTAGCTTCACTCAGCTTATGATCCACCTTTGAAGCCTTAGGCTTTGGTTGGGCCTGAGCACTGCTCTTAGTCTTTCCCACCTTCTCTGCTTTTACATTATAAACACCAGCCAAGCATTCCCCACTTGACTTTCCACCAAAAGAATACAACTCCAATCCACTAAAGGAAGATGTAAATGAGACTATATTAGCCTCCTTTTGCTTGTCCTTGCCATCATCTCCACCTTTACCAGAAGAAGAAGCCTCATTAGGAAACTCTTCAAATCTTGGTCTCCTGGAGTTAACATTCTGTCTCCTCCTCACCAAGTCCACTTGAGCCTAACCATCACTAGGCTTCACAAATGAACCATCTGGTAGCTTGAAAACTTTCCCATCAAACTCCACCTTCCCTTCAGACACATCCCTATTCAGTGCCCAAAAATCATTGGACTTGTGGCCCTTCCTGCTTCAATAAGAGCAGACCCAAGGATCACTCCTACCAATCCTCCTATCAAAATCTCTATGCTGAGAAGGAGCATTATTGGTCGTCTGAGCCTCCTGAACAAAAATATGTAGCTGTTTTGTCAGATCAGCCAACTGCTCCATGACTGGATCAAATTCTTTAGGCTTCTCAAGAGCCTTTCCCTTGTTCACACTTTCCTTCTTCCTAGAATCCTCTACATCTTCAGCAAAAGCTTCACTGACCTTGCTAGCTTCTTGGCAAGAATCCACTGTTAAAAGTTTGAGATGACCCTCCACAAACTTCTTCACCACAGAAAGAGCAGGTAACTTCTGATTCCCATTAGGAAGAATCTTCATCTTGTCCTTCCTTTCCAACTTTTTCAGCACATCAATTGTGACATTCCTAGTCAGAGCAGACCAGAAAATATGCCTTTCAGAGTCAGTACTCTCCAACTCCTTCATATACACCAAATAATTTACCACTGGCTCCAACTGAGCCAGAAACTTCCTATAAGTATGGAGGTTGTCCACACTTCCATAAGATTGCCATTCACTTGCAATCATATTGAGATCCACCATTGAATATCTGGATCCCCACCTGTCTTTCATCTGCAGACACAACTTTTTCAAATCTTTCCTCCTATAACCCTCCATAGCAGCCACTTCATTCATTAGAGCCCTGTCACCAATATTGTCACACACTATGTGACGCTCGAGGCAAAAGCAGCTCATTAAATCAATAATACAGAGGTCTAAATCCATACTCGAAGCACAGAAAGCAATTCTCCATAGCAACTGTGACTTTCCTTTGTGTACTCACTATTCAACTGCACTAGCCTAAAACTCTAAATCTAAATTAATCAATCTCTCAATAGTGTGTCTCAGTCTTTTCCTCAATAAGCGACGCACAGCGCAATAGTCAATGTAATTATACACTAAAAGGTTTATTAAATGTCTGTGAATTATTAAAAAGGGGTAGTGAGAATGGACTGAATGGTTAGTGGAGGATTAAGGGGTTAACCGATGTTAGTGAGGAGGGTCCAGGTGTAACAGGTGTATTTTAATGGTCTGTGGTGTGCAGAATAGTGGATGGGTATGAGGTCAATGCGAGGAGGAGTAAAGGATATAAAAGGGGTTGGGTTTTTGGTTTGACATTCTTTAGAATTAAATTATAGAACGTATATATAGTTAATAGTGGTAAAGCTTTAGTTAAATCATTATTATTGTATCTTTCCTTATTTTCTCAGTAATCATTTCTAAATCCTAAAACCTTTGATTATTGAGTTTCCAACCCTTTATGAGATTCTAAGAATTTTTAATATTACCTTTAACTTATATTAGAATTCTCCTTGAACATATCTCAAAGCAGTAGCTCTTTCTTCGAGTCATCTTTGAATCACTTCATTGAACATTTCCTCTGTGCCTCGATGAAGTTTCTAAACTCCTCTTTCCATCTCACTTCCAGGAACACCCTTGACCTTGTGCATAGGACGTCCGGTGACAAATATAGAAGATGACTAGCTTCACCATGTCTAGGTGAGAAGCACCATCCACATTCCCAGTAGCCTCAAAAAGCTCCAGAAACAATTTTACATCCTCCCCCATAAACATAGGCCTCTTCCAGGAGTTGATCCTGACAGAAGGCCTAACAGAAACAAGAGGATTACCATTCTCAGGTGAACCAGATCCACCACTACCACCACTAGATAAAAGAAGTTCCAGAAGCCATGGTCCGATAGATTCCAGAAAACTAATCTCCAACCACAGAAAAGAGTCCAAAATTAAAAGAAAGTCAAAAAGGCTAACAAATCCTCACCCCATGTTGGGTGCCAGAAATGTAGAAAATCCTATAGTACTAGCTATCACTACACAATATGGGGGGCAGGCTTGCTAGCGAGTCCGCAACCTTGGACCCAAACTCACCACAGATTGAACACACATTGAGCTATTGACAATGGAACCATACAATCAGGAATGAACACCACTCAGCAAGACAGTTTTAGGTGGGTGTTCAAGTAGAGTTCAGTATGGGTTTAATATGAGTTCAGTCTGAGTTCCCTCTGAGTTCCATCTGATTTCAGATTGGGGACTTTCTAGCAAGTCCACCCCTTATATTGTGTAGTGTATATAGGCCTTGACCAAGGGAGTTGGAGTAAAACTGGAGAGAAAAACCAGGTGAGATTAATTCACCAGGTCAAAAGTTAGACAACTTGCAGTCAAGTGGTTTTTCAGGTATCTTAAAGTAACATCAGAAGTAACCTTTGAATGAATTTCAGTGCTTAAATTACTTACAAGACAGACCAAAACTCTGAATGTCTCTGTACCAAATAGAAAATTACAGAAAGTTTATTGCACTGCTTATTGTTAAAACGTTCTATCTTATTTGATCTTGAGTGGCTTCCAAAAATTGTGTCTCAGTGTTACATTACCTTTTTTTTCCTGGAAATAAGTCATCCATGATAACTACCCTTGCACCATTTATTCCAGGCCCATGAAATAACTTGTCATAATCTTCTTTCTGTAGGTTAGCATTGTAGACTTTACCAGAACAAGCATCAATGAAAGCACATTGCAAAGTCTCATACCCTTTTTTTGTTAGGTAAATGTGGGTTAATATCACTCATTGAAAATTTTTTACATGAACTCATATAATATCCTTAATTTTACCATATTTGAAAAGTGAAATCTCACAGACAATGTGAAATTTTTAAAATGACTTGGTGAATTTGTGATTCTAGAAGAGTTGAAATCACAAATTAAAAATTGACTTATACTTTCAAGTTTTTTTAAAAAAATATAAACAAAATAATGCATTTACTTAGATTACACTCAAACCTGTAATTTATAAAGTTTCATAATAGCTTCTGGAATTTACTGCACCATATTAAAAAATAATTTAGATGATTTTATCAGGTGAGGTTTTTCCCTATGTTGATAAAATAAGAGGTTGTAAAAACTATAACAGAGCAGATAAAGGTATAATTAGTTGAGAAAATATAATACTTTAACCAAAAATTAATAGTGAATCAAACCCCTTATAGTACTAAATTTGATTTTATTTCTACTATATAATAAGTTTTTTTAGCTTAGAGGTAATTTTAGAAACTTAAGGAAAATAAATATAGAGTATATAAAAGGGATTACATGCATCCTCCATGCTATAATGAAAAATAAGGATATATATTAGAATCTTTTTTTGCCAGACACAGTATTGCTTCAGTTAGTATAAATAAATCAGAGAATTTATTTTCTGTAACATTTTAATCTTTTCTTATTTCAAACTGGCTTGACTTTTACAACAGTAAAATTTAATAACAGTTGATAAATCCTCCAACTTGACCTTTGTCTCAGTATCAAAAAGGGACTTCTCTACCACAGACAAATCATTATAGCTTGCTTAGTATAAAAAGGCTATTGGAAGCTCCCCAAGAAACACCTCTTCAAAAATATCATCTATAGGAAATCATCTGGGGCCTGAAACATGCTGAACACCTATTACTAGAAGTTGAATGAACTTGAAATTTCAAAAAAAAACTTTTCCTGATAGCTTCCCCAGAGGTTTGAGATTTATAATTTGAACAGGATTTAGAAATAAACACTCTGTCAAGTCCATTTGAAAATCAAACCATAAAATCAATTAGCTATGAAATTGAAAGCTAGAATCTACTCTCATCTTGTATTTCCTCAGTATCAGAGTGAATAAAGATATATTCAAATTATTCAGCCATTTCAGGGACAAAAATTGATGAAGCCATGTTAATTTTTCAATCAGGAAAGTATAAAGATGTGATTTTAATTTATAATAACTTATTTAAAGTAATAAAATCAAGATGCTTACCTGACTTCTTTTATAAATTTGAACCTTCACTATGCTTGTTAGAAACTTGCTTGATTTTTTACCTCTGTATAGTTTTAACCTTGAGGATATATTGCATACATGAGGCGACATGTCGCCTCATGTATGCATGTTAGATACTTGCTTCCTGTTTGACTTCTGTATTGTTTTAACCTTGGGGATATATTGCATACATGAGGCAACATGTTGCCTCATGTATGCATGCAAGCAACTTGCTTGCTTTTTTACCTCTGTATGTTTTTGAACTTCAGGATATATTGCATACATGAGGCGACATGTCGCCTCATGTATGCATGCAAGAAAATTTCTTTTTGTTTTACTTCTGCATGGTTTTAAACTTAAGGATATATTGCATACATGAGGCGACATGTTGCCTCATGTATGCAATAACAAGAGCACTGATAAAAAATAGTGCAATACATTTTTTAATCAGCACTCTTGTTATTGCATACATGAGGCGACATGTCTCCTCATGTATGCAATAACATTCTTTGAAATCCTTCATTTAGGTGAGCAATGCATTGGTGCATACCTACCATACCAAAGAAAATACACATCATGGAACCTTTTCACATGCATATATGAGGCGACATGTCGCCTCATATATGCAATTTTTTTTTTGAAGTTTAACTTATATAGGTAAGAAATGCACTTGTGCATGCCTACCATACCAAGTGAGTTCCCCAGAATGTGACTTTTTTACATGCATACATGAGGCGACATGTCGCCTCATGTATGCATGTAAACAAGTTGCATGATGTGGATTTTCTTTGGTATGGTAGGCATTCACCAATGCATCTCTCACCTTAATGAAGAAGTTCAAAGAATTTTATTGCATATATGAGGTGACATGTCACCTCATGTATGCAATATATCCTTAAGTTTAAAACCATGCAGAAGTAAAACAAAAAGAATATTTCTTGCATGCATACATGAGGCGACATGTCGCCTCATGTATGCAATATATCCTGAAGTTCAAAAACATACAGAGGTAAAAAAGCAAGCAAGTTGCTTGCATGCATACATGAGGCAACATGTTGCCTCATGTATGCAATATATCCCCAAGGTTAAAACAATACAGAAGTCAAACAGGAAGCAAGTATCTAACATGCATACATGAGGCGACATGTCGCCTCATGTATGCATGTAGGCAACTTCCCTACCCCTTTCTCATATGACTTTCCACAAAGCATAAGATGAGGCAAATTGTTGCCTCATCCTTATGCAGCTGCAACATTTTCTGATGACATGAAGAAATTCTTTGCCTCATGTAATTGGGATATGGTGTATACTTTGTATGTAGTTCTGTGTGCCAACATAGAAAAATGATTTTGTTTTGGATTTGAGCTTTTTGCTGAGCACATGTGGGGAAAGATGGGGCCATATGTCACCACAATTTTTCCTGCATTTCAGATTTAGTATGAAGTAAAATTATATCCAATATTTGAGGTAAAATATTACCTCTTGTATCATAAGAACCTTGTGTCAGTAAGTGTAAGTAATGCACTGAACTGGGTAATGTATTTACTAATGTAGCTAAAACATTTAATTTTCTTCAAAGGCAGTGCATAGAGAAATATATTTCCAAATTCAGTTCTATTTCAGTTGAAAAATATCTACACTTTCTTTCTACAAATATTGCATCTCATTTAAATTTACAGTTCCCAAAATTTTGTCTCATCATTGTAATTGACAGATACATATTTTAAATTGAGATTATACATCAGTTGAGTAATATAGTTATGTCTGCATGTCATAAAACACCATGTTGCCTCATTTTACCTATTTAAAAGGCATTAAATTTTCACTTTTCTTTAAATAGTAAGAAGCAAAATGTTGGCTTGTCATTTCACTTAGTAGAGTAAGTAGAGTGGATGTGCAAATATCCAAATATGAGGTGACATGTTTTCTCATGTTGTGATATACTATTAGAATAATTTATTTGCCAATAAAATTGGGATCATATTTTGTAACTTTTATTTAGATATGTTTCAGTTTATTTTCCATATACTAGCACTTTCTAGATTTATATTGAATAAATTTTGTCTTGTTTGTGAGATGTGGTGAATTAAAGCTAAACTTTTGTTGAAAATTTCAGATGATTTATTTAAGTACATAAGTTTATGGAAAACTTCATAGTAAATGATAAAAATAAGCTAAGTAAGAGTAGAAAATTTGAATGAACTAGATGTCACTTGGAAATGCTTTTGTAAGTCACAGTGGCTGTCTGCATAGGGGCTGGGTGGTGCACCCCAGCAAACAACTCTACATCCCTTTTAGTTGCTGAAGTGGTTTGTAAGTATATACAGTTGAATATTTTTTTGTATTGTGTTATTTGTACAGGAAATCAAATTGAATGAGTTGAAATCTGGTTTTACATTTTGGAATGTTTTTGAGAAAAATACAGGGAATAATTATAATTTTGTATTTTGTATTAAAGATAGATTATTTTATTAGATATACTTGTGCTATTCAATTTATTAATATTATTTTGACCATAAGCTGTTGAAGCTGTGCTGTGGCTTTTCAAAACCAATCATCTAAAAATACAAAGCATGCATGATATTGGATTTTATATATAAGTTAGCTGTGATCCACCATAATTTTAACTTATTTTTGTGAAAAGTTTCAAAACATGAATTATAAATTAACAGCATAATTCAGGCTCCTTTTTTCCTGCATATTTATGGTCATACTACCTATCAGCAGCATGGAACTAGAATTTCTTATATTTCTGTGTCCATAAGCAGATTTCCTCATTCCAAAGGCTGGTTTTTCTCTTGTAACAGTGGAAGATTAAGTATTTTCTTGCATTATAATTTCTCAAAATCTATGGTTCAAATTTTGCAGAAATATTTTACTAATATTGTTGACTAGTGGAGCTCAAATTTTACATGAATAAACCATTCATCAATATTTAAAAATTTAAGTTGTTAATTTGGATATCATGTAACTTTAATATATTTGAAAAACTTATTTCAGTTAATATATCTTGCTGAAATATGTTCTGATAGTTTATCTTGACCTACAGTGTTCAACAAAGCTTTACTCACTATGGGAAATCCAGTGATAATTTAGATTATGTGACTTACTTGGAAATGAAATGTTTCTATTCTTGTATAAATACTTTTTTCTTCATAAATTATCCTCTTTACTGTTGAACTTTATTTCTTTCCAAGATGGAATAATCTTATAATTCCTTTCTCATCTGCATTGGATTTCTTCAATCTCACATATGTGAAATCATAAGCTCCCCAGTTTTGATGGAGAAACCTGTTTCACTTTATCTCTCTCACAAAAAACACACTATCAGGGCTAGGGCACATTCACCTCATATTAGCATTAGTAAAATTTTCCATCTTATTTTAACATCTTTTATGACCTAAATGGCCCACCAGTCTAATAATTATTAGTTGATCCTGCTGGGGGTCTGCTTCCTGGGTAGGATTCACCGTCTATATGGGTTGATGATACATTATTACTCCAAAAGGATAATAATTATCCCCAAAAAATAAAAAAAATTGATTTCCTATCTTTCTCATTTTCTAGTCAATTTCTCCCAAGTACTTGAATCACTCTTCAGCATAGCTATTCTTCTGCCTGACTATAAACTATAAATTCATTTGTGCTGTGCTGTAAAAGATATATTCAATTAAAATAATTAACTATCTTCTCTCTCCCCTGATTCCTTATATCTAATCAGAGCTTATTATCCTATAAAAATTATCAATGATGAGGTTTTAGCACAAAGCAAGGCAAAAAACAGGTCAATCAGCAACTTTGCATCTTACAAAAAAAATTAACTACAGAAAATCATGTGATAAACTGGAAAAAAGATTATATTCTACCCACAACTTTCATATGAAGCTAAGGGAGAAGAAGTGGACAACAGGGAGTAATGGAACGGCTAAAGAGAATAGAGAGAAAAATATTTGGATATCATTGAAAAAAAACATACCTAAACACAGGTAAATCAGCAACAGTGAGCCTTGCAACAAAAAGTAACTACAACAAAGCATGTTCTAAAAATATAAGGAGCACAGTTATGAGTTTCTGTGATTAGATTTAAAAGAATAAGTAGAGAATAAACATAAAATAAATGGAAAGAGTATGGAGAAAAAATCAATTCTCCCCACACAGTGAAAAAAACTGTTAGATGCAGCCAAGGGGGAAGCAGTGGATAGGGTGGAGCAATGGAAGGGATAAAGATAATAGAGAGAAAAATATTTGGATAGGTAAAATGAAAGCAACTAGAAGAGGCTTAATTATATGTCAAAATATACCATTCAGAACAATAGAAAACAAAATTACATCAACAAAAGCTACTAAACAAAAATACAGAGAAATAGAAAGGTTCACAATCAAATGCAGAATTCAAATGCAAGGAAAGGCTAAAAATAAAAATTCAAAAATACCATCTTTCACCACAAATTCTTTGTCTCATGACTCAAGTAAAATTAGAAAAACAGTAACTACAGTTTTTAAAGTGATACCACCACTGAGAAAAAAACTCAAGCAAAAACTATCTTTTGAAAAAAGTGCTTGAGAGAAGGCAAAAGAAGCTCAAAAATTGGTTGGGATATCAAGCAGTGCTAATCCACTGGGTTTTAGAGCAAGATCAGATAAATAAAAATCAATTTCTGATGTGGATAGTCCAATTAAATAAGCTTACTCATAATTAGATACATTTTTCTCTAATAGATATCTTCTTTAGAGTCCATACTTCAGAAAATTTCTGCCCATTTTAGAGCTAAAATCAAAAATTGGGATCATCTGAGACCCCAAATTATTTAAACTCTGATTTAAGTCTAAGGCCTGCTGAATTAAAGATTTTTCAAAATCTTATTTGCCATACACTTATTCCCTCATGGCTAATTTACACTCCACACCATGTAGGGGAGACTGGAAAAAGTCTCAAGGCAGTAGAATGGCTGTTATTAAACAAAATTTATTATAGGGTTGCTTTTTTTCACAGTTTGGAATAAATAGAGCTTTGAAAGTCAAGAGAAGAAGTCAATAAATTTTCTTTCACTTTTGGTATCAATAATCAACCTTTTTACTTCCTTTGAATTCAATGAAGATAAAATTATATCTCTTCATAATTATTTGAAGGATTATATGAAATGTCTTAAACAATTTTGACAAAAAGTTGATATCAAGCCTAATGTTAACTTATCCCAAAATTTTCCTAAAGTTCTGTAAAAATTTGGACCAGAACCATAATCAGTAGCTTAGGCTCATGAGCATACCAATTGAAGGTGATTATCTATTTCACACAATAAGAAAAAAAGTATGTTTTCTAAAGTTCTTTATATAACCCATTTTACTTTACTTTTTTTTTTTTTTTTTTGGACTTTAGATGAAATTTTAAAAAAATTTATGAAAATGTTTATCTGGAAAGGGAAGCTTTCATCTTTTCTTGAGTGGAATGACAATTTATTTGTAAAAAAAAAATGAATGATATTTTAAATATAGAAAAAAAAAGACTTCATAATTAATTTTTAATTTATTCTGTGAATAACATGATGTATGGCTGAGATATTTAAACAAGATTGATGGAAAAAGTCATTTTTCAATATCATCAAAAAAGATAAATACAGTGGTGCTTTACAATTTCTTCAATCTAAAATTAATCATCTCCAATACTAAAAACTTGGTGGTAAGGCTTCTCACCATAATGAAAACATCAAGGTAATGGGAATAATAAGATTATATTATAAAATTGAAATAAGAACAGAGTTTTTTTGTAAATGGGGAATTCACTAAATTCCCCAGATATAATCATTATTATAGTTTGATTGTGTGATGCTGTTGAAACTCAAACTGAAAATCCTTTTTCAAAATCAGGATTCAAAGTATTTTGGTGCTACAATAGATTGTCTAAAAATGTTATTGTTACTCATAAAGATATTATTGGACATGCTTCAAGAGCTCTCAATCTAAGTGGCTTTGGTGGTGTTTTATCTGATACTGTCTGTATAATGTCATTAAGTAGTATAGCTGGTGCCTATTAATCACCTTTGTAATATCCATTATGAATTCAATATATGCCTTTTAGACACCAAAGTATGATCTATTGCCTGTTGGAAATTATGCAAAAAGCACTATATAAAGAATTCAAATTGGTCCTAATGATTTAGCTATGAGCTATGTGTCATGATGAAAAATTGTCCCACCAAAGTTCCAACACAGGTTTGACTCAGGTTAGACCACAGGTACTAAACAACCACTTGACTGCAAGTCGTCTAACTTTTGAACTGGTGATTTGCTACAGAAAATTAGAGCCTGTTATGATTCCCCCTTCCAAACAACTCCTTGACTGCTTTACAAGTTAAGACAGTATCCAATAGTAGACCACTGAGAACCAAAGAACCTGAAAACCTGAAATGAAGAGAGATCCACACCAGATACCAAAGACACAGTGCACTTGTTGTACAAAGACAGCAAAAATACTTGATGTAGGTTTCAAAGCTACAACAGAGAAATCAGTTTCCAAAGTTAATTTAAATGAAGAACTAACCTTGAAACAAACACAGCCAATTGTGGCCAAAAAAAAAAAAACAGTGAAAACTGAGTGAGAAACAATAATATAACAACCAGATGGTTTTATGATAATTAAAGTTGCCCCCAAACTGTCTTATTCAGTATGTACACACAGACTACCTATCTAAAATTCACGCACAGCAACTAATTTTTCAGCTTTGACAGCCAAATTGAATAAAAACCTTCTAGAAATGCTCCCCAGCCTTCTATGACTGGTGTGAGCAGACCTCCCTGAAGGCAAAGAACCACTAAAAAACATCTAAAAAAAGCCCCAAATACTTAGAAAAATCCACCATGACTACTAAAACCCTTAAACCACAAAATTCATCTATGACAAGATTGTGACATAAAATATAAGGCCAAATTAGCTCTACTTAATGGTACTAGATACTTAACCCTAAGACTTAAGGTTAGCCCGTAAAATGTGGAAAAAAAAAATTAAACTGCTATCTTTTAGAAATGAAAAATGGGGAAATGACCCCTTAAAACTTGGAATAAGAAAAATTTCATCAGAAAAACCAGAGCTATCCAATGGTAGTAACCACATACCCATAGTCCAAATATTCACTGAATAAAAATAAAAAAAACACCTAATTCTTTGACCAATGTCAATTAAGACATACACAAACAGCACCAAACAACCCAACAAAGGCCTCTTCCCATGTTGGAAGACCACATTGTGTACTATAAAACTAAAGTGGAGCAAAAAAGTTTTTATCCAAAAAGGTTACCAGAAGATTTAATGTATTTAACCAAATCAGGAGAGGAAGAAATTAAAGCAGCTATCAGTAATTCTTTTAAACCTCAATTTATATATGAAACTCATTCTTTTAATGGGTCAAAATATGAAACCTTTATTCAATTATCTGATCTCATAATAACACTATATCAAATGGCTTTGGTTTTCTTACCAATAAGGAATACAAATTTGTTGGGTGGTATTATGATTGGATTTGGTTGGAGACCAGGAATTTGATAAAGGCTATGCTCTTGGTATGTCTGATAATATATGTTTATATTCCTAAAATCATGTCACTAATTTTATTTCCATAGGCATCTATTCTTTACTTAAAAATTTATCTAAAGCTGAAAAAGATGAGGATTTTCACATATGGAACACCTTACCTTCTTTCAATACTTTTATTGCTCTTCACTTTAAAAAAAACACTGCAATAAATCTTTTGAAAAGAATCATCAACTTGCTACCAAAGTTGGAATATTGAATTGGTGTGACTCCAAATGGGAAGAAATTAGCAACCAATATCTTTTATTTTCAAATGTTATTATTACTCATTCACAATTCCACAATAAGATTCCTACTGATAGGAATGATGCCAATCATCTTACATTTGGAATTTTCTCATATATCAATCTGATAACTGGCCAACCAATACCATCTCCAGCTAAAATCAAATGGACATGGCTTATATTTTCCAGACCATAAATGCATGATTGATTTTGGTTTGGGAAATGATGTGGTTGAAACAATTTGGAACTCTTCTCAGGATCATCACCAAACAACCAAAGCTCCACCTGGCTTGGAATCTTGTCCAGAGTTCACACATTTTGAATGTTCATTTCAAATCAGTCAAAAATTAAACCACCAAATAAACAAGGTAAAAAAGAAGGTAAATTTAACAAGTATAAAAAAAACTTGATGTAGATCAAAAAAGTGTGGGGATGAGTAGAGTCATCAAATATTTTTTTTATTTTTTTCATCAATTTTTTATCAATAACTCTTATATTACAAATTCCTAAAACAAAGTAATGGGTTATTGACCCTGTGTTGTATAAATGGGAATCAAGACCACATTCCTGTAAAAAAAAATAATATTACTTCATTGAATTTTCATCAAGATCATGCTTAAGTTTCATCTGTTGTATTAAGTTGTGATGCTCAAGTGTTTTCTCTTCTTTCTATGATTGTTCAATACTAAGAGTTAGATCTGGCACAGCAACTAACAGCTCCCCAGACAGAACAGGAGGATGAGTGAGCGGGTGGCGATGCATAAACCGTCGGAGATTTCATTCCCTCCACTCTCGAAAATCTAAAAAACCATCGTCAATGGTCAAACTAACACTCAAGTGTCTGCCCCAGAAGCACGAAATCCTTCCAAACGATTCTCATCCAACGCTCTCCGTCGAAGAACCTCTCCGCTCGTTGCGTCGCTCCCACCAGTTGTGCTCCGTGTGTCTGTTTTTGAATGTCTTTGGTTCCTTCATCGGTCTCCCTCACTTCAGCGTCTCGGTCGGTGATCGGTTTCGTTATCGTGATCTTATGGTTGATATGTTATGTTTCTCTGTCTTATCATTCTCTTTCTGATTTAGTCCCTCGAAATCGATCTCTCTCAAAACTCTCTCTTTCACATCCCCCTCATCATCTCTCGTCTTCTCTTCGCTCTCACAAACGACCGCTCTCTCAAGTCTGTTTTGTTTTCTCTCTCTCTCTCTCTCTCTTTGGCTTTCTTCTTCCTCATCTCATCTCTTCCCTTCCCTTCCTTCCAGTCTCAACAATTGGGAAGCTAAGCTCCGTAGAGAATATGCAAAACGTTGCCCTTTTCATTCTCCTCTCGGCTCTGAAGACCCTAAAAAACCTAAACCTAGATCTAAAAAACGCGCCGTCGGTTATGTTTTCATTCCTGAAGACGATCCTTCTCTCCCTAACACCACCACTCTTACCCCTCAAAGCTCTCTGACTATCCTTCACTCTGATTTCCCATCCGTCAATGATCCTCAATCCAATCTCGATGTAGAAGATCAATCTCCTTCTTCTTCTTCTCCTCCTCCTCCTCCTCCTTCTTCTTCTTCTTCTTCTAATCAAGTCTCATGGTCGGTTTTGGATCCTTTCACCAAACTCAATGTCTTACATCATCTTTGCGAGTGGCAATTCTCAACTCCTGCTGATTGTGAACGATTCAGGCGACTAGTGGATACCAAAAATTTCCTTTTTGAGCCTGCTGAATGGCGAATAGAACCTTGTGGTACCGATGCTGCTGGAAATCTGTATTGGTTAGTGGGGATGGGAATCGAAATGAGGTTATGGATTCAGAGAATCCCATCCCGTGATCTAGCTGCTAAAATGTCTAAAACTAGAAAATCCTCCACCCAACCTAAAAATATGGCCAAACTTGTCAACTCATCATCTCCTCAGGATCCTCCTTTTCATTCTAAACGAAGAAGAGTTTCTGATTCTAAACCTAAAAGGTTATCACTCAAATTGGCTGGCGACAAAGTCAGGTCCAGCCCGAGGTTTTCGCGCGATCTCAACTCTACCGAATCACTTGATCATTCTTCTCGTATGGACATGGACCTTGACCGATTAGATCATCTTCACTCGCTCCATGACCCTCATCCCTTGAAAAATGATAACCTTGATCACTCTTTTGTTGATCATGGCGACCATGCTTCTTCACCCAGTCCACGCAAGAAGCATAAACTTTCAGCCGATGGACAAGTCGCTCAAGGGACTCTTCAGAGTGGATACCGGGATGAATTGGTTCATGGGTCAACCCAGAATGGGGTATCACACACTAGAACCATCATGGAACACCAAAATGGTGACACTCAGCATAGCAGTTCTGTTTCGAATGATGCTCCAACAAGTATGGGAGATTTAATGATGAACGATAACCCTCAAGATGATGATAGTTCTCCATTGACTTCACCCCCTGATCAAAGCTCATCTGATGAACCTCACTCTGCACTGAACATTCGAGATGGTTTAGTGGGACTGGATCAAAGGACTCATGGCTCAAACTTTTGTAGTATGAGTCAGAGTCAGAGTCAGAGTCATCATGATGTATTATCCCCCAAGTGTGCTTCTTCACCTACTCTCAATGCTGACGATTTGACCATGGATGATAAAAAATCTTGCATAAACTATCAGATCAAGACAGAGGAGACTCCTGCGATGAACAATTCAGACCCCCAAGAGGAGAGCTCGCTTGATGCAAGTTGGATAGAGTGGGAAGTTGTAAGCTTTTTGAAGGACAATGGATGCTTTTTTTTATTAATTTATTTATTTATGATGTTTTTTTTTTTTTTTTTTTTTTTTTTTTTTTTTTTTTCTCTCTCTCTCTGTCCATACTTTCTCAGATGTGTTGTACGTTGGAAGAATGGCAGTCCTTTCCGTTACAGTTTCAGAACAGTCGTCATAAACAAGAAATGGCCCTTGCCTCATTTGTTTTGGATGATGTGCTACCCTTAGTGACTGAGAATTATCAAGTATGTAGCTTTGTTCTCTTATCTCAAACCAGAGGCTAAGGTTTTTCAATTATTTTTTCTAAATTTGGGGGGGGATCGACGATTATGTATGAACGGATGACACCAAAGCAACATCACAAGAAAATTATGCAACAAGAGGCAATAGCTAATCGCAAACGTTCACATCGGATTGCTAGTCGTGAACTGGCAGCTGTGACGGCTGAATTTCATTACCGTTCAGAGCGTTTAGAAACTAAAAGACGACAAGAGGAAGAACGAAAAGAAAAAGAAGAAGAAGAGAAGAGAAGAAGAGAAGAAGAACGACGGATTGTTGAGAAACAAAAAGAAGAAAGAAGAAGATTGAGGGTTGAATCAAAAGGTATGGGTAAAGCGGTCTGGTTGGCTCAAAATGGAAAGGATAATCCATTGGGGGTGACAGTTGTTGGAGGTGATGAATGGGAGTTGGATTGCGAAATCTGCGGTATGAAAGGAGTGAATATGGTTTGTTTTTTGAAGGCAAATGTTTTGTAATGTAGTGTGATGATTCTTTTATTAATTTCAAAGTCTTTTTCTTTCTCTTTTTTTTTTTTTTTTTTTTTTTTTTTTTTTTTTTTTTTTTTTTTTTTTTTTTTTTTTTTTTTTTTTTTTTTTAGGATGATGGGTCTGAGGTCATTTGCTGTGATAGATGCGAAAAGTGGCAGCATCTTGCATGTCACACTAAGGCTGATGAATTGATGAATCGATTGCCGAGGAATTGGGTTGAGGATGATTTTTTATGTACAGCCTGTTCTGGATTATCGGTTTCTCGGTCGATCCGGACTCTGAGGACACATTCGAATGGCAAACCGATCCGGAATAGTCGACGACCTGCCTCCTCAGCACAAGAAACTACTAGACGGAGGACGGCGTTGCTATATGATACGGCTCCCAGTCGGTCTACTCGATCAGCTAGGACATTACCTGTGCCAGTGCCTGCAGATAGTGTTCCGTTGCAACCGAAAATCAAATTGTTGTTGATTGATGGGTGTGATGGAGATAATAAAGATGGGACAAAAGGTTCGAATGTGGAAAGTCAAGTTATAACTGAACCTGGACCTCTTCTTCAAGCTAAGTCAGATGATGGCTTGGTCAACGGTGAAGGGGATAGTCTAGCTTCATGTGAAGTAGCTAAACATGGCAGTGTAGCTAAAGACATTAATCTGACTGGATCAAGCGGAGAGAATGTTGAAGAGTTGTACAATGATGATGGGAAGAATCTAAGAGAGATAATGGAGAAGGAAGCAAGTGTTCACCGATTGTTATTGGTGAATGCGTGGAGTGGGGTAGAAGATTATTCACAGCCTAGGCAAGAAGGAAGTGAGTGAATTAGTAAATGTGATAGAGATATAATAGAGAGTGGGTAATGCAAGTTGAATGTTTTGTTGTGTGGTGAACAATTCATCAAAGTTGAGTCAGTGAGTAAAGTGGAGTGGAGTAAATGAGTGAGATATATTGGTTTGGATATATATGAATTAGTTTCTTCTCTTTCTTGATTTTTTTTTTTTTTTTTTTGACTCTCATTTCTCTCAAACTGAATGATAAATGACTGACCAGATTAGAAATTGTGCAAGCTTAATGGTACCCTAGACTGGAATATCTTTCAAGAAGTTGATCAAACTATGGAATAGGAGAGGAAGAGAGGGTGTGAGAAATAAGAGACTTATATTAAAAACCCCTTCATCCAAAACACTAACCACCATGATCCCTTTTCATTTCCTCAGTTTGAGGTGGTAGTTAGTCTTTTATTATACTCAAATATCGAGATGGAACGTGGAAATGAAAATGAAAACAATGATTTAATTAGGGGGTATCAATGTTGACCGATGCGCCATTAAATTAATTGTGGATAAAAATCCTTATACCCCAATTATCTTCCACAATAATTTTTGCTAAATAATTTTGTTATTAGACACTTTACATGTCAATGTTCACCCTCTTATCTGCTGACATTTTTCTACTCAATGTTTCATAACCACATCTTGGACAACGTTCTTGCCATAACCACATGTTGCACAACGTTCTTGCCATAACCACATCTTGGACTACTCTCTCTGGATATGACTCATGGATGTGATGAGTTTGGGATCACAAATTTGGAATTTGGGATCAGGAAATTGGGGTATAAGAGGCAGGATAATACATTATCATGGATTCCTTATGCACTAGCCCCAGGGGCTAGTGGATAAGAATCTTCCACCATTAATAATGTCTGATCCCAGGGAAAAAAAAAAAATTCCTAATCCCTAATTGTGGATCCCTGAACATTGATACCCCCTTATCAAGTGAGCATGATAAGAATAACTTGAGAGATAGTCAATGGTATTGTAGGAATGAAAAATACCTGTTGAGGGGGGGGGGGGGGGGGGGGGGGGGGGGGGGGGGGAGGGGGAAATAAAATAAAAATAAATTAGGTGGTGGTGGCAAAAACTTGTTGCTAGTCCACTATATTAACATAAAACAATTCCCGACAACTTACTTTTGCCTTAACATATATATATATATATATATATATATATATATGTCTTGGTACAACTATTACAAGTCTTAGTCAAGATTCAGAATGATTTCATTTAGAGATCTTGTAAGATCTCAGTCTGAGTTCCATCTGAGTTACAGTTGCAAATTTTTGCTAGCAAGTTCCACCCCCCTTCCCCCCCCTCCCCCCCTCCACAAAAAAAAAAAAAAAAAAAAAAAAAAAAAAGATTAAAAGAATAAAAGAATTTATTTTATTTTATTTATTTTATTTTATTTTATTTTTATATATATATATAAATTTTTTTTTTTTTTTTTTTTTTTTTTTGGGGGGGGGGGGGGGGAGTAACATGGAATAAAGTTGTGATACCCATCTTGTAAGCAATATGAAATGATGTAAGAAATCAGGATCATGGTGTTTTTTTTTTTTTTTTTTTTGATTGATTGATTATCTATGAGATAATTGAAACAGTATTATAAACCAGTTAACTCTAAAGTAGGTTAGGTTTTGGTCATATTTTAATTTTTTTTTTTAATGGGGTCCTCACTACTCATTGTTATGTACTCAACTAGACTCCAGTAAGCATGTAGATAAAACCTAAATGATGAGATATGAATATATGTATGAATCTAAGTTATGAGCCCTTAGGCTAACAACTGTGCGCCAAATTTCTTTATCATCAATCTTGCAATTAATCACTATCATTCCATTCTACATTGGATATATATATATATATATTGTTTGTTTGATTTCATTCTCCCTCTCTTTCACATTTATTTATTTATTTTTAATCCAGTCTCAGTTGGATATTCTTACCTTTTTTAAAAAATAAAATAAAATAAAAAATAAAAAATAAAAAATAAAAAAACTCAACCCAAGATGATAACCACAACTGATTGAATTTTTCTTTTATTATATTTTATTTTTTCCTTTATTTATTTATTTTTTTTTCTCTTTACCATCTTTTAAGCAGGATTCCTGGGTGTGGTCTCTTACAATCACACATCTTGGTTTGACAGAGATGTCTGGATAATCCTTTACATAGTTCCTTTTTTCTTTTCTATGCAATAAAAATAAAAAAATAATAATAACAAACTTCCAATGTCATCACATCATCCACAACCAGCAAGCTCTACCCCTCACCCAACCTCTTCTCCATCTTCACATCAAGTCCCTCCCCCCCCACCCCCACTGTACACACACACACACATGCAGTAAACCAGACAATAATCACCTCAACAAACAACAACCTACAGAACCTTCTGATGATACCAATTAATCACTCATCTCTCAAAACCACAGAGTAAAAATACTCTGAGAAAGAAAGAAAAAAAAAAAAAAAAAAAAAAAAGGGAGACCATAACAGCACTCACCAACATAATAGCAAAACTAAAAAAAAAAATAAAAAAAAAAAAAAAAAAAAAAGGGGGCCTCCCTCCACATGCTTAAATTCTGATGGACCCCATTTCAGTGGGTGGATTCAAGAAATTGAATTCTTACTTGTGGAGTATCTTGACAATGAAGATTTTTTTTTTTTTTTTTTTTTTTTTTGGTCAGGCAAAGCCTATCAATGGGTTTCAAATCATGAAAAACTTGGATATCCAATCTTACTGAATTCTGTCAACCTTGATTTACAAAAGCAGATTCTTAACAAGCGCCCATCAACAGTTGAATTTTCTCACCTATGAAACCTATTTGGAGCAGAATCCAGAGCTTCGCAGTTAAATTTAATGAACAAGATATGGAAATTAAAGTTGAGAAGTACTCAAGATCCACTACTTCTTCACTTGAAGATTGAGGATACTCATTGACAATCTCAAGGACCAGGGTTTTTTAGTTTCACTGAAGATGAGTTTTTCTCCATTATGCTTCATCATTCAGTTGATGAAGGTTATAACATCAAGAGTGAAGTCCTTTGAAGAGGCAGAACTGAATATGTGTGATGATAGTAGGGTACCAAAAATTAGTGAAATGAACAGAATAATAGTGACTACTTACAAACATTGAAAACTACATGGTGCTGAATCCTTAAGCTACCCAACTCCACCCACTGCTCACTCCACCTCACAAGCTTACAACTCATCCCATTTTGAGAACACAACAGACATACCATATAAGCTCAAAGCAAACACATAAGGTCCAACTCAATGATAGAATTAAAGCTCACCAAGGCATCTCTGTAAAGATTGTCCTCACCCTCCTGCATTTGCACAAACACAACCTCAACCTCAACCTCAGCAGATAACAGTCACCAACACAAGATTGAGTGTTCAGAAAAAAAAATTGGCACCTGGGACATTAACAGCAAACTTTAAAATTTTATTCCAAAATATCCCACCAATGCCAAACTTTGGACTCTTACCTCCACCAGTGCAAACAGACAACCAATGACCAATACAAAGAATGGACTCATATTGGCCAGCATATCTGTCCAGAGGTGGACACAGAGATACAAATTACCACCAAGACACTGAACCCAAAGAAAAGATCATTGAACTGGATGACAGAGATGAAGTGGCAGTGGTGTAGAAAGACTCTTACAGTCACCTTTCTGTAAGCAGAATCCAAGGGAGTTGGATAAACCTAAGAAAACCCTGTCCCTTTAATTAAGATAAGAGTTCTCAATAATCTAAGCTAAAATATCTAATTTATTAAAAAAAATGAATTGTTGACCAGTTAATATTGACATTTTTTGAGATGTTAGATTCTGTGTTCTTTAGAAAATATAATGAAATACAACAAAAAGCTGTACCAGTTTAAAGATATTTAAATGATTTTAAAACATGTTTTTATAAGGTTTTTATTTTTGATTCCCTGAAATTTAGATCTTTCTAATGGTAACCTATATGTATACCTTTATGAAGTGTTGTGTAAAATATTTGTTATAATTACTAAAATGTTAAATTTATAAAGGGTACTGTTATATATGTAATATTATGTTATAACAGTTATTTTTTATGCATATTGGTTGTTAATTGTCAAGTTCTGATAATTTTTCTATGCTCTAATGTCAACTCTACAGCAAAATTTATGCATATAGTAGTCACATGTTCCCATTTCACCCCCTAAATGCATCCAAGAGTTTTTCCAGGTCCCCATCAAGCTCCTCCAGACTTCCAGACTCAATGAAAATCTAAAAACTACACTTAAATATATATATATATATATATAAATTCAAAAAAAATTAGCTAAATCTTTTCTTAAAAATTTTTGGTACTTTTTTTTTTTTTTTTTTTTGGTAGCCTGTGCAGCCTTATTCACTAAACTAAAAATTATCAAAGTGAAGTAAATTCTGAAAATCTAAAAATTCATTAAATCACTAAATAAAATAATTCAGAAATATATATAAAAAAATCAAGTAAAAATACAGAAAAATTCTAGAAGGCTCTTTGAAAATCTTTTCTCTATTTTTAATACACTTATGACTCTATAAAAGATATTTTTGACTTGAAGATAACCATTTTATTCTGAGCATTTTGTAACCACATTTTACACTTTAAAATAACCAATTTTCTCCATTATAAATATAACATAGAAACCAATTAAGCTCTGGGAATTACTAAATGAGAATCCTAAAGCTTTTTTCATACCATATGATCCCAATATCTACCTTTGAAATACCACAGCAGAAGACTTTGAGAACTTGTCAATCAGCAACCAGCCTAGCTCATCAAAAAAACAGCTCATCTATGATACTGGGGAAACTCATCACCTCACTGGGTCAAGAAATGAGTTAGTGAATTTATACTTATTGGAATATTTTCTTTCCTTTAAATTTGCAACTAACAACATTAAAAACTTTATAACAGGCAAGGGGACCTTATGTTTTACTGGCCTGGGTGGGAATATAGTGCTAATTAAAAATGTCTACTATTTCAAAATAAGTGAATTTTATGTCAATATATCCAGCATCTCTAATAAGTGCAAGTGCTGACATGACTGTTGAAAATCATAAAAACATATATATATTAAAAGAAACTTTGAAAAATTGTCACTGGATATTGCCTTTTTCCAAAAATAGAAAACATAAACAACCAAAAAAAGTAATGATTCTATCTCTCTCTCTGCAAAAAGTTTGATCATTATTACCAACAAATTTTTTATCTCAACCAATATCATTTAAACCAGCAAAAACATTTAAAAACCAATCACAAAATGTCACAAGGCTATTGTACTACCACCATCAACTTTTTGGCCATGCTAGCCTGAGACAAATCTGAAAACTAATTTTGAATAGAACTACCAACAAACCTTCCCCCTGGAAACATAGACTGATCAATTTTTAAAATAGAAAAAATTACAAGATCATTTTAGTAAGAAGAGTTCTGCAACACTAAGCTATAGACAAAATCCAAGATGGGTTGGTTCTCCTATAAAAAACTAATTTAAGAAAGAAGTGTCTTCCACTCTAAATTTAAAAAGACAGTGATAACACATATGTAAGTGTGGTGGTGGAGAAAAGAAGAGTAGAGAGAATTTTCAATAAGAGACTTTTAAAAGAAAAGTAATATATTTGAAATATAAGTAATCTATTGAAAGCTATATCTACTCTCAGTCACTCCCATTTTGAAGTGCTCTCTCTAATACTATCCCTACTGTAGTAATAAAATAACTCTACAGTGGTACTTCTGGCTATGTGCACCCACTATGCACACAAAAATAAAATATATCTATGTTTCTTTTTCTCTAATATAATACTCTTATATTTACAAAATTCTTTTTCTAGTCTCACTATTTTCACACACTTCTTTATCAAATACTGAGTCCTCTTTTATATATACACTGTATACCTTTCACCCTTCCCTATGATTTCTTCCCCTACTGGATTTCCTACACATGTTCAATTCTAATTTAAGTGTATCAAAAAGTAATCTAAATATCTCAGTAATCTAACTAAATTGTTAGTATCAGTCCATTCTAATAGTGATTGCATTATCAAAACAAAATCAACTATTAGTTCCTTAAAATACATCTATCTTTACATACCCTACACTTCCTGAGATCCTTAGCTTCATAATAATTTTTGTGCCGCCTTCTATACTTATTATGGAATGTTTTCTTGCCATGTGAGTATCTACTAATTGTGAAACCCTCTGCGCTAAATATGTACCCTCCCCTATCTACTTGTATTTTCTTGTCATCAAGTGCTGCATATTTGACTTGCTTGTTAGTCGCTTGTTCTTCTAGCACCACATTTAAGTATCCCTATAGGTTTCTATTAGCAATGGGTATATTTAGCTCATGTCTAAGAGCTGTCTCATTTATCTAAGTTTAAAACCTATACCCTTTCTTGATGCTTCTTCCTAATTCTATACTATGTCTCTAGCCCTACCCACAATTTCCTAAAGTAAATACTATACTTTTGTCTTATAGTCTAGTATACACTTCCCTCTAAGTTTTTGCTTTCCTTGGTCCATATTTCCATACTGCACTAAAAACTGTGTGCCAAGAGAAAACTTTTTCTGCACTTCTGAAAAACCCCTTTGTTGCTCTTGCTGCAAACTGCAATATTGTTGTGTTACTGTGAGATGTGTACCACATCAGCAACCCCTGTATCAAATGAAAGATCTTTTAACAAACTTGAATTAACCACTATTGATCTTATAGGATCATGAGAAAAAACAACTTTTGAAAAATGGTTTGCATGCACTCACCATTAAAGATTATGCAACCTCTTACACTGAATGTCACATTTTTGAAACAGAAATCCAAGGCAGCAAAAAAAATTGATTTAAACTTTCTTACAACTGTAAAATCAGTGCAATACATCAATCAAAACATTCAGATCTGATAACAGTGGGGAATTCAAAAAAACAATAAACTAGATAATTTAATGGAATCAAAAGGCATTGTGCACAAACTATCACTGCCATGCTACTATGGTGAAAATGGAAAAATGGAAAAAAATGTCTAAGTCAAAATGAATTTATGCTATAAAATTATTCTGGCAATACCCTCCCATGCTATTTACCATATGAGGGGGTAAAGATCACCTAATTTTTACTATGTCAAAAAATTTTTTTTGACAAAAAAAAAATGGCAATACCCTTCCCTGCATTTAATTAAAGTAGGAGCCTATATTTCCAAATTTTAATTTCATTCAATAAACTAACATGTAAAAAAGTCATACAAGATAATTAACAAACCTAAAATAATAACAATTCAAGTAAAAATGTGAGTGGAAATCATTTGTGAACAAAGTTAATGAAATCAAACACAAGTGTATACATGAACCTCACAAGGAAGAAAAAGGTCCCCTTGATTTCTGTCATACAACAAATGGCCTGACAGCTCATTAATTTAAGTCTATAGAGTATCATATATGACTTGTAAAATGTTAATTCATGAAATAAAAAGAAAACTTGACAACCTATCATGGGGGGAGAAAAATTTCAACCTGATGTTAGGTTCATTTCACACACTTAATTGATTCAATTAATTATTTGAACTGAACCCAATGTCTGGTTGCCACTTTTTTCCCTTGTTTATATTATACCCCATACTTTTTTTGGCTACCAAATGATTTGTTTTTAACATTACCTTCATTTTTACCTTATGAATTTTGTCAGCCTAGATATCCCTAGGACTGAGTATTTCTTATACTTAAAGTAAGATAACCTTAAGTACATTAAGCTTATATCTTAAAAATAAGACTAAAACAATAATATATATGATTATAATACATATATATATAATTATTACACTATTATATAACTTATAGTAGTTTAAATAGCTTATCCATAGCCTAATAGTACTTATTAAGGTGTTAATGAAGTCATAATATATTTATCTTAAGTGATATTAAGTAATTATTGACATACATAAGCTTATATGTGTACATAAATCTCATATTCAGTGAAATATGCAGTATATTATGTATATTTAGGTCTATAAGTGGGTTTTAGCCTCTTAATAGCCTATAACCTTTGTTTTTCTGCTTATTTTAGGTCATATGGACGTATTCAGTGGACTCACAACACCTAAAGAAGCATAGACATCTATTTCAGGCGCATACACTCAGTTTGGACAACTTAATCTGCTTCCTTGGATGGATGTTCACAGATTTATGGGTTGGGAGGTCATTGCTGGGTTAATATGGATGCTTGGGAATGTTATTGGGGGCTTGAAAATTTCAATTGTTTCCTTTATATGCTTTAGGTTTCATTATATACTCTTTGGATGAGTTATTTTACCTGCTTCTTTATGGTATCCACTTTTATCAGTCTATTCTATTTATGGTATGGGTCTGTGGTATCATTAATTGTGATGGAGGGTCCTTACTGGAGGTCTGGGTGTTGAATCTGCTTGAATTTGACGCCATGGGGTGGTGATGCGCCCTCACAGTTCTGTAATTTCCGGGGATAGCAGTGAAATCATCTGGATTGAAGGTCTGTGCACTCCAGTGGATTTTGGTATAAGTAAGGGAGGATTTTGGCGGTTATTAGACATCAATTACTTACTACAATTCAAATAAACATTATAAAAAAATTATTATCATTTAGAAATATATTATAAAGCCTTTATAAATTGATATTACTATTATATAAGCTATAACTATATTCTATTTATCTATTTTCCACCACTAGCACGCATTTAAATCCAAGTATTGTGAGTTTTATTTGAGTATAACTATTTTATTAGTCTTCCCCTGAGGTTTAATCACTAAATCATTTATAAATAAGTAGTAGGACCATTAATAAATACTATTAAATCATACTTATATACTAGATACACTGACAATTGGGGGTCTTTCCTTGATTATTATAATTATTAGATATAAGCCTTGGGACGTGATTTTTACTTTAGTATAGCTCAAAATAAACCAAATATTTGGGTCTTCTGCATATTAGTGGGTCATCATAACTCATTGATTGCGGAAAAGAACCCTTATGATAATTGTACTAATTTTTTATAATAAAAATTAGGTATTTACAGTAGTAACTGTACCCAATATAAACCCAATTTCACTTGGTATTTGGTCACCAATATAACATCCAATTAAATTGTTATTTGGTTAAAGATTGGTAAACTATTAATTCACCCTTATAAAGGTCTATTTAAACTTATTATTTTATTTTTACTGGTTTTTTTGAATTTTTCTTACATTTTATTTAAATAAATAAAGATTTAAATTCAGGGTAAGCTCCATTACTTTTTTATTAGTAATAACATTGCTAATACTTTTAAGCTACTAATTCCAATAGTTTTTCCTTTCTGTAGACATGATATATTTTTATTCTTATCAATATGAGTGCTCCTCAGGACAATGTAAGTGAAAAGCCTGCTTATAATACCAGGTCTAAAGCTAATAAAAACATTGCTCCAGGACATAACCATGGAGGGTCAGTCATACCCCCAGGCAGAGAAAATGAGTATAGAGGAAAAGACACCCTCTTAAAAAAGATTACCATAAAAAAGATGTCTCCTCCTCTTCATGATCAACTATCATATCTTGCAAAACAGGTCCTGAAGTTGGAGGAATCAAAGTCTCTCATGCTCAAGGAGGTAGAGAAATTTCAGAACAATTGCAAGGTGGGGTTCCAGAAAATGAATCAAACCTTGGTGGAGTTTTTGACTGCTATATTTACCTTGGCACTGTTGGGTTTTTTGTTTCTCAGGTGCAGATGGAGTTGAAAGCGTTTGGACTCCTGATGTTTAGTTTTGGGGTTGTGCTTACCCCCAGTGCAGATTTTGTAGCTTTGTTTTTTGGTGGTTTGGAAAGCCTTAGGCTGATCAGTCTGGGTAATGACTTTTTCCAGGTTGTGGTTGTCAAGAGATCCAATTAGAGTTTTGACAGTGATGGATTCTTTTTGAGCTTGGGCATTATGGAGAAGAGCATCTCAAAGTGGAGAGAATTCTTTGGGTAGTTGGTAGAGGAAGTATGAAGCCAGTTGGTGTTCTTTCAATTCAATTTTTACTGAAACCAGTTTAGCTTCAATATTCTTAATGAGCTCAATGTATTTATTGATGTCCCATGGGTAGGATATGAGTGCAAATTTTTGGAAAACACACATTTGGTTGTTTTTGCTCAAGGATTTGTAATGAGACTAAAGATCTGTCCATTATTGATGAGGTTCATTCTTATTGGCAAAAGTAACAAAGACTTGGAGATAGTAGGTATTCATGAATTTGGTCATGAGACCAGCTTCTTTTTGTTTGAGTAGTTTGAAAGGTGAGTGGTCTTGGTCAAACTCAGGGGGAGTTTTGGTGTTGTTGATAAAGATTTCAGAGAGGTTTTGTTGCATAAAGATGCTCTCCATTCTGAATTCCCATATTTGATAGTTGTACTTCTCTAGAACAGGGACTCTAGTAAGGTTAAAATTGGAGGTCTGAATGATTGAGTAGAGGTAGTGGATAAAAATTGCCTGGAATAAGATAATTTAGACACCAGGTCTCATAATCTGTAAGACAAGGACTTATGAAAGTGGATGTGATCCCAAGTAAGCAGATGGAAGAGCTCAAGGGAGTACGCAGAAGTAAATACCTTATGACAGTGGATGTAATCCTAAGTAACCAGATGGACAAGCTCAAGGGAGTATGCAGCAGTAAATACCTTATGACAGTGTATGTAATCCTAAGTAAGAAGATAGAAAATCTCAAGGGAGTACGCAGCAGTAAATACCTGCAGTAGTTGTTGGTCAACTTTGTATATTGCAATGAGACTATATTTTTTAAGGTAAAAAATAGATAACTAGATTATAAATGTACCTTATGATAGTGGATGTAATCCCAAGTAAGCAGATGGACGAGCTCAAGGGAATATGCAGCAGTAAATACCTAATTATAGTAATGTTGAAGATGGTAAATATAAGACTAAGAGGAGAAGGAAGAAATGTAAACGCACCTGCAGTAGTTGTTGGTTAACTGAAAAAAAATAGTAGACAATAGACCCTATTTATCCTCAAGAGATCAGAACCTTCTTCAGGTGGGGTTTTTTTATACATGTATTAATTTTACTAAGTTTTAATTTATAAGGTAATTGAGGGAGAGTAGACATGCTAGACTGCAGGCTATAGTAAGTAAAACGGGTTTATTAAATATATTGAAGAATGATGTAAATAATAAGGATATATATGCAGGGATTGATAATGGGGGTGTAACTATGTCTAACACTTGGTGAGATAATGAGATATATGGAAAAATGATTGTGACAATTCTTACAGTGTATAGGACTGGTAAATCAAGGGGATATATTGGAGAATTATTGAGTATAAAATGAGGAGGTTTTTGGTCTTTTTTTCAACATTCTTCATCACTACAAGAAAAATATACAACCAATACAAATACAATATATATCAATAGTACTTTTAAGTTCTTTGAATAGTATCTGAATTATTAATTTTTTTTTCTACCAACTATAAGATTGTAACCCATTTATAATTAGTGAGATTTGAACTACTGAGACCCTTATACTGAGTTATATTTTAACACTTATTGGATATGTACTGCAGTATTCATATAGGACCATCAAAATCTTATAGAAAACTGACTAATTAAGCTATTCATGTCTCTGTACTTGAACCCAGCCTGAAAAAATATGCTACTAAACAACAACAAAATATACCAAAAAAAGACAATTCAAAATAACACCATGAAATATGCTGAAAAAAATGCTGCAGAAAAAAATGAGAAATAGTGGAAACTGAAAAAGAAGGGAATGTAAATTTTTTTGAGGTATAGGAAGAATCAAAGAATGATTAATTAATGCAATAAGGAAAAATATGTGATTTGAAGTTATAGAGGGGGGGAGGAAATGAAGTCTATCAGCCTAGGAATACTCAGGACTGTGTATTTCTTATGCTTAAATTAATATAACCTTATTTAAATTAAGCTTATAAGTAAAAATTATGATTATAATACTTATATATATGGTTATTATGCTTATATATATTTATTACACTATTAAATGACTTATATAAGTTTAAATAGCTTATCCATATCCCTATAGTACTTATTAAGGTGCTTATGGAGTCAAAATATACTTATCTTAAGTGATATTAAGTATTTATAGATATACATAAGATTATATGTATACATAAACCTCATATTCAGTGAAATATGTAATTATATTATGTATATATAGGTTTGTAAGCAGGTTTTAGCCTCTAAATAGCCTATATGCTTTATTTTTCTGCTTATTTTAGGTCATATGGACATATTCAGTGGACTCACAATTCGTACACAAGCATATACACCTATTTCAGGCACATATATCTGGTTTGGACAACTTAATCTGCTGCCTTTCATAGATTTTCACATATTTATGGGTTGGGATATGATTACTGGGTTAATATAGATGCTTGGGGATGTTATTGGGTGCTCGGACAGCTGGTTTTTCTCCTTTATATGCTTTGGGTTTCATTATATACTCTTTGTATGAGTTATTTTACCTGTTTCTTTATGGTATCTGCTTTTATCTGTATTCTCTATTTATGGTATGGGTTTATGATATCATTAATTGTGATAGAGGTTCCTTACTGGAGGTCTAGATGTTGAAACTTCTTGAATTGAACACCATGGGGAGGTGATGGGCCCTCAAAGTTCTGTAATTTCCAGGGAGAGAAGTGACATCATCTGGATTGAAGGTCTGTGCACTCCAGTGGATTTTGGTATAAGTAAGGGAGGATTTGATGGGTTATTTGACATCACTTACTAACTACAATTAAAAATAAACATTATAACACAATTATTATCATATAGAAATATATTTTAAAGCATTCATAAATTTATATTATCTTTATATTAGCTATAACTATATTTTATTAACCTATTTTCCACCACTAGCACGCACCAATCCAAATATTGTGAGTTAATATTGAGCATAACTATGTTATTAGGCTTCCCCTGAGGTTTAATCACTAAATCATTTATAAATAATTAGTAGGACCATTAATATTTACTATTAAATCATACTTAGATACTAGCATACACTGACAATGTCAGTAAATCAGATATTTTCATTGAAAATGCAAAATTAAAATAACTAATATATAAGTAAAAGATATGAAGAGGGAGAGGGAAATAAATATAATCATAAAACATAATATTTTCATTTTTAATATGAGCCAACAATTAAAAACCAAAAACAATTATAAATTCAAAAATTCAAGTAATTATTTAATGTCCTCACAAGATTGAGAATTTTTTATACATTCCATTATGAATTCTTTTTTTTAAACATTTTCTTCTTTTTCCATTACATGATTTTACATATCTCTTTGAAATTCACAGTCTTTGATTTTCTTCAAGCAAAGATGAACTCTTACTGTCTCTTCTGCCTTGTACTTAGAATTTTCAAGGTCTAATTGAAGCGAGAAAAAATTCATTCAATTTTAAGGCCTGTTTATCTTTTATTAGAATATGATAAAATTTTATCTTCTCAAATTTTAGGGTGTCTTTTTGCAATTGAAGATTTCTCTTAGAGAAAATCCAACACAAAAAAATCAATAGATATTTTATTGAAGAAGATGTATAGTGAAAAGTTCCTACTAAGCTCTTTCTTCTCAAAATAATCGTCAAGAGAGCCAAAGGAGCTTTTTTAATTATTACCACATTTTAATAGATGGTACAAATTCAGTGAAGTTGAAGTTTAATGTTTAAGTTTTGAATTTGAGCTTGAGGGTTTGGAAAGTTCATCTAAAGCAGCTTCCAGTGCAGGATTTTTGTGATTGAAATTGCTATTATTTTTTGAAATTTGAGTTTGAGTAGGAGACTAGAGGACAATAAATAGTTAATTTAGCAAAGAATTTATGAAAAATGATAAATTAAACATACATCAAAAAATTGGGGCCCTGATGACTCAGATCTGCATCAAAAGAGTTTTTATGCTTGATATTTTGTATCATCTTCAGCTGAACTATTGTTAGAAGCTTCAGGTGATTGATTTCCTTGAATTAAAGGTGTTTCAGGGGTATTCTTGGATGTTTGAGATCCAGAGGGTATATCCTTACTAGTATCATGTAGAAAACATGGCTTGACATCAACTTGGGAACTAAACATCATATTAATTTCCTCATAAAATGGACACATGAAATTCAAATTTTCTGGAATAGTAGTGATTTCATTCTCCAAATCATCATCATCAATACCAAAACCAGTGCAAGTGACAAAAAAATTAGCCTTTTTATATTTTGATTGATCTTTTTTGAATCTTTCCTTCATTTTCTTAGGATTGATGTTTATTCTCCCTTTCTTTTTTTTTCTTCTTCACTTCATTTTCCATCAACAAAAAGTCATTATGCTTTGATAAAGGTGGACATCCAACATGAGTGAGCTTCTCACATACAAAAAATGCATCATAATTTGATTTGATTTTGAGGAAGTTGATGATGATGAAATAATCTTACTTTTCAGGTGAACAGACATTGATTTTTCAATTCAGAGGCTTGCTTTATGAGGAGATTTTTGTGGTGAAGAATTTTGTTGAATTTCCTTTTGAGTATTGAATTTTCCTGTAGGCATTATGAAATGGGTATATTACAAGAAAAGAGATGAAGAAGTTGCAAAAAATTAATAAAAATCAAGGGAAACAAGCCTGGCTAAAATTTTGCAAATTTCAGCAAGGCATATGTGCCAAAGATTGATGTGTAGGTAAGGAGGTCTGTGTGAGCCATGTAACAGGGATGAGGTGAGCAAGAAAAGGATGTTGTGGCCAACATGTAGTTTTGAAAAAAAATGCACCAAAAGTGTTGATTTGAGGTCAGGACTGACACCCATTTTTGGAATAAGTGATTCTTTTTTTTTTTTTTTTTTTTTTTGTAAAATTCAAGTGCTGATTTTGTTTTAATTCCACACTTATTTTAAATGCAGGTTCACCAGAGCTGACACCCCCTATTGTTTAAGAATAATTAAAAATATTGTTTTACTAATACACAAGATCTTTTTCTTCATGTCACACTCTCAAGTTCAATGGTGCAATGATTTGGTGGGAATCCTTTGAAGAGAGAATTGGATGAGGAGTGTTGATATTTATGAGCCCATAAGAATTAGGTGAAGAAAAGGTTTAAGTTATGGGTGTTTGTGTGTCTACCTGGTCTTGACTAATCAAGATAAGGGTATGGAGTGCTTGAAAGGCTTGGATGTACCCAACAGATGGCATGTTAAGGGACAAACACACTGTTGAAGTACACCTGTTATTCACAGGTGTAATTTAAATAAAAATGACTTACTTGGTACTAATTTTGTGGAATGTTTAAATGGCATATAAGCTAATGTTTAACACTCCCTAATATTCATGTAAGTGGGAGAAATACTTAGCAACACGGCCTCTCACCTGTCTGGGGATTATGGAATAAAAGCATTTCTTCACGTTATTCTCAAAAGAGAGGACTACCTACTTCTTCAAATCCCATTTTTGTAATCACCATATCTTATTTTAAATCATAAGATTATCTTCAAACCTTTTAAATATATGATTTTTAAAAAAAGAGAAGGATCAGTGTATGTATGAATTTGAAAAGTGTTCCATTTTCAAGACGTTCTAGGATTTTGAAAGAGAACCTCAACCTACCTTGAGTCTCTTCTTCTCAAACAATATATCTTACAAGATCATAATTATTTTTTAAAGCCATGACACATAATAGAAATGAAGAACCGCAGTATAAATTCAAAGTTAAAAGAAATTGAAAAAATACTTATAAAGATCAATCCTTTTTGAACTTCTGAAAGAACAACTCAAGCACCTTTCCATAAGCTGTATAAGGGGAGAGACAATCATTCTTGTTCTCCTTTTACATCAGATAAAAATAAATAAAAAAATGCAGGCACCTGATTGTAGTAGATGCCAATCTCCATCTTTGATTTAATTCAGACTTAACTCACACACCCACCTGTTTTGCACGGTATCAAATCTAAAAAAATAAAACAAAATAAATTGAATCATAAATGACTCTTAGGGATGATTGACACCTTCTAACAAGCAGGTTAAGCATTTAATTATTTGTCATATTACATTTTACAAAAAAAAATTTCCTTACAACTTAAAGGACCACTACAACCTAATCAATTTATCCCATATCTTCAATATTTATTTTTTAGCTCTCATCACAGATAAACAAACAAACAATATATATATTTACAATTATAAAATGGCTTTTTTTCAAAGTTTTTTGGCAAGTTAGCCGATTGACCAACCAGTTCTTCCAGCGCCATATTTACCTAATGAAATTCCAACTTTTTGAAAACTGATGAATAAGGATAAACTCCATTACTTCTAAAAGGTAAATGTCTATGATACAGACTGAACTCTATAAATAAAAAAAATAATCATAATAATAATGGTTGGGGATATTTGTTATAGATTTACATTACCTTTGATTCAGCTCAAATGACCTCATTAGAAATACTTAAAGAAGCTTTACTTAAAAGTTATACAAAAAGGCGTATTTGGGGTATGAAGACTAGAAGAAACTGGATAGTATTAACCCAAAATTTTATCAATAGTATGATACAAGCAACAGGTTTTTTCATTTTGAGACCACTCTATGCATTCACTATGCCTCTTGAGTATTGGTATTTTCAGCCTGTATATCCCCAGGACTGAGTAAAAAGTACTTATAAGTTATGTTAAACACATGAACTATACATGGGAATAATAATTAAGAGTACACAAACAGTATACATAAGTAAAATTATGATAATATACAAAATATGCCATTATAACACCTTATATACACGCATATATCCACCTTTTATAAGTCTTATGTACTTAATATTAAGTTGGAATATGTTAGGGTAATCTTAAGAACCTTAAGTATAAGGCTACATAAGTTTTAAGTACACTTAAAGCTGTTATTTTCACTGTTTTATGCAAAAAACAAGAAATGCGCTTTACTTCACTTAAAAGTTGACTATATGCGCCATAAATTTGAGAATATCAAAATTTCTCTTTGAAAGATCAATTTGTCTCATTTAAGACTATTGATTTGGCTATTTAAATGCATAAAAATAACACTTTTCAAATTTGGTGTTTTTTATGCCAGAAATGGCTTCTGTGTACTGGCCACATACTGCCTGCTTTTTTCCCGTTTGAATAGCTTCATTTTTAGCAAATTTAGCTTTTTCACACTATAATTACCCCACATTCTACGCCCACTGCGGGGAAACACACTAAAATAGGCGACAGGCACTTATTTAGTGTCCTAGCTTAATTAATAATGCATTGACCTTGTTTATATGCACTAATTTCATTAATAACCTCACTCTTGGTGCCTTATTTCACTACCATGCTTAAATTTGCCTAAAATTAGTCAATGATTTACCCGTGCAAGCGCCTTCCAAGGACTGCATGTAGTTACCCCACATCTCATGCACTTTTTTGAGTTTTTGGGTGGTTTCTCAGTCAATATTAAGTATTTTTGAATAGGAATTTCACGTAGTATAATGTCAGGATTAGCCCCATTATTTCTACAGTGAATCCCCCTTATTATTAAGCTGTTATTAAACTTAAAAAATCCCCTTTTAGTCTTTTATATTACTGTTTAAAATGCATATACTCTCTTTTTATCTTATTCTTTAATTTTGATAGATTTTCCGTATTATTACAGGATTTTGACGGTTGTTACTCTTCTAATTATGTCATGGGTTACTGGGAATATTGATGGGCATGTCTATTAGTTGTTTAGAGGCATCATTAACTGTGTATTGGGTGGTACATAAAGGGAATCATTGGGGAACTCAGTGTGTATAAAAGGAGGAGGTTTTTGGGTTGTGTTTCTACATTCTTTATCATTACAATTTAAAGATATAACCAAATCAATTTACAATACATATCAATAGCAATTATATACTCTTTGAATAGTATCTGAATTATTAAATCTATTTTTCTACCAACTATAAAGATTGTAAGCCATATATAATTAGTGAGATTAGAATTACTGAGACCCTTACTTTGAGTTATTCTAATACTTATTGGATTTGTACTACAGTATTCATATAGGACCATTAAAATCTTCTAGACAACTGACCATTCAAGCTAGTTCACATCTTTGTACTTGACCTCAGCATGACAGGTATGGTATAATTGCCCCTGGTTTAGGATACCTGATCATGGTGATGGTCAACATTATTTTTTTTGTTGGTAGGGTTTTTTATTTTTATTTTTAGTGACAGTGGAGTGACCATTTCTATTGCCGCGGTTGTCTAGAAGGTGGAAGAAGAAATAAGAAAAAAGAGAAAAGGACACAAGAAGACAAAGAGTGGAAAGAGGAAAGGAGGGAAGGACGCAAATAAGGGGAAAAAATTTAATATATAAGGTGAGTAGTATTAAATGATATTGTAATGTAAGTCTTTTAAATTCAATGCGCAAAAGTCAATTTTTATATTTTAATGTTCTTACCGCAACCTTTAGGATTTTGTATATAGTATTTATTTATCTTATTTCAACTAAACTGTATTACTAGTTAAAAGAAAAAGATTTAATACATGTATAAAAATATATAAGTGTAAGTATATGGTAAATATGTAAGTGATGCCGCTGAAGGGGGTTCCCAAGGCCCTTATATAGCCAAGGGGCCCTCTGAAGCGCCACAAGAGTAAATAAATTAATTAATGAGTAAATATAAGGGGTGAAAAATAAAGAATGTACTAATTTATTGAAATGCAGTAGTCAATATTTCACCAGTATTAATTCCCCCCTGGATATTACGCATAAATAAGTACAAGACATATAAAAAATAACTAATGTAATTTAAAAATAAGTATTATGCAGTACTATTTTAAAGTGGAATGTAATTTATTACTATTTTAATTCATACAATTAATATAAGTAATTATTTTAGATTAAAATATGAGAATGTAATTAGTTTAAATCATTTAATAAATTTAATTACATAATTTTGAGCCACAGAAGCGCCCAAAAATCAGGAATAATAATGTATAAATTATTATAAGGGTCTAATAATTAATTAATATTATTATAAGTCAACATTTTGCCTTATAAGTATAATATAATATTATAATTAATTAATTATTATTTTATAGTTATTTAAATACATAAAAATTCGCCCAATTTTTATAGAATATAATATAATTTATGTTTATTTTAATATTATATAATTAATAACATAATAAAATAAATATAACCCTTATTTTAATTTTATTTAATAAGGTAATTTGTACTTAATTTTATTATGCAATAAAATATAAATTTATATACATAAAAAGCATAAATTTTTGCCCTCTTTCAGGTCCAATAACTTAACATAAGTTTTACTGAGCTCCTCGTACAGCCTGGCTGACAATTTCACTCTAATTTATTTATTGAGTGAGAGAGACTGATTTTTTATAATATAATTAAAGCTAATATAATTAGATTTGAAAAAATCATAGAGCAACATTCTCAAACATTAGCAAGAGGTCATGTACTCCCTCTGTGGCCTGATAATGGTACATACAAGTATTTAAAAATAAAAAGTAAGAATAAATTAAAAAATTAAAAAATTAAAAAATTAAAAAATTAAAAAATTAAAAAATTAAAAAATTAAAAAATTAAAAAATTAAAAAATTAAAAAATTAAAAAATTAAAAAATTAAAAAATTAAAAAATTAAAAAATTAAAAAATTAAAAAATTAAAAAATTAAAAAATTAAAAAAATTAAAAAAATTAAAAAAATTAAAAAAATTAAAAAAATTAAAAAAATTAAAAAAATTAAAAAAATTAAAAAAATTAAAATAATTAAAAAAATTAAAAAAATTAAAAAAATTAAAAAAATAATAAAATAATAAAATAATAAAATAATAAAATAATAAAATAATAAAATAATAAAAAAATAAAATAATAAAATAATAAAATAATAAAATAATAAAATAATAAAATAATAAAATAATAAAATAATAAAATAATAAAATAATAAAATAATAAAATAATAAAATAATAAGATAATAAAATAATAAAATAATAAAATAATAAAATAATAAAATAATAAAATAATAAAATAATAAAATAATAAAATAATAAAATAATAAGATAATAAAATAATAAAATAATAAAATAATAAAATAATAAAATAATAAAATAATAAAATAATAAAATAATAAAATAATAAAATAATAAAATAATAAAATAATAAAATAATAAAATAATAAAATAATAAAATAATAAAATAATAAAATAATAAAATAATAAAATAATAAAATAATAAAATAATAAAATAATAAAATAATAAAATAATAAAATAATAAAATAATAAAATAATAAAATAATAAAATAATAAAATAATAAAATAATAAAATAATAAAATAATAAAATAATAAAATAATAAAATAATAAAATAATAAAATAATAAAATAATAAAATAATAAAATAATAAAATAATAAAATAATAAAATAATAAAATAATAAAATAATAAAATAATAAAATAATAAAATAATAAAATAATAAAATAATAAAATAATAAAATAATAAAATAATAAAATAATAAAATAATAAAATAATAAAATAATAAAATAATAAAATAATAAAATAATAAAATAATAAAATAATAAAATAATAAAATAATAAAATAATAAAATAATAAAATAATAAAATAATAAAATAATAAAATAATAAAATAATAAAATAATAAAATAATAAAATAATAAAATAATAAAATAATAAAATAATAAAATAATAAAATAATAAAATAATAAAATAATAAAATAATAATAAAAATATAAAAATATAAAAATATAAAAATATAAAAATATAAAAATATAAAAATATAAAAATATAAAAATATAAAAATATAAAAATATAAAAATATAAAAATATAAAAATATAAAAATATAAAAATATAAAAATATAAAAATATAAAAATATAAAAATATAAAAATATAAAAATATAAAAATATAAAAATATAAAAATATAAAAATATAAAAATATAAAAATATAAAAATATAAAAATATAAAAATATAAAAATATAAAAAAAATAAAAAAATAAGAAAATTTAAAATTTAAAAATGATCCAACAGTGATTTTTGATAACATAACCCCACTCATCAAGGCCGCACAAAAAAGTCTAAAAAAATCCTTAGCATACCAAATTTTGAAAGCAGAAAAATTTGAAAACAACTATTATTCAAAGGAATTCAATTTAGACGTTGCAAAAATGTTCATCTTATTATCATAATTAATGTATCAGCGTAAACCAGAGATGCTTAACAAGGCTTCTAAAGATAAATTGAAAGAATCCAGTGGGGAATTGATACTTATTGTCATGTGCCACGTGACACTCGAGGAAAAAGCAGCTCATTAAATCAATAATATCGAGTTCTAAATCTATACTCGAAGCGCAGAAAGCAGTTCTCCATAGCAACTGTGATTCCCCTTTGTGTACTTACTATTCAACTGCGCTAGCCTAAACTCTAAATCTAAATTAGTCAATCTCTCAATAGGGTGCTTTAGTCTCATTTTCAATAAGTGACGCACAGCGCTATGATCAACGTAATAGTACATTAGTAGTTTTCATTGAAAGTTTGTTAATTAATTAAAAAGGGGTAAATTGAGCATGGACGGATATTAGCGAAGAGGGACTAAGTGTATGTTAGTAATGGTCTGTGGTATGGGAATGGTGCGATGAGAGGGAGGTCAATGCGAGGAGGAATAAAGGATATAAAAGGGTTGGGTATTTGGTTCGATATTCCTTAGAATTAAATTATAAAACGTATTTACAATTAATAGTGGTAAAATCTTTAAGTTAAATCATTGTTATTGTATCTTTCTTTTATTTTCTCAATAATCATTTCTAAATCCTAAATCTTTGATTATTGAGTTTCCAACCCTTCATGAGATCTTAAGAATTCCTATTACCTTTGAAACTATCTTATAATTCTTCTCGAACATACCTTGAACCTGTAGCTATTACTTTGAGTGACCTTCGAATCACTTCCTCGAATCATTCCTCTGTGCTTTGAAGAAGTTTCTAAATCCCTCATCTCACTTTCAGGAACATCCTCGACCTTGTGCGTAGGTCTTCTGGTGACACTTATTGAAGCAGAGCATGCTATTTATTCCTCAGCTGCTGAGTGGGGGCTTAAAATAGGTATATTTCTATATCAGGTCAGATTTAATTTTTCCTGATATATATGTATGTATATTGATCTCTCTCACTAAGCTTGAACATACTTGAGACAGATTTCACTAGTCCGGACAGCGTTGTTGTAGGAGCTTTCTACTCTTATGAAAATCTGGAAGAGGATGATCATCCCTTCATTGCTCTTTTGTTCAAGGGGACAAGTCCAGGAAATTTTGTAGATTGGTTTTGCGATTGTATGCTCACTCCTGAGCCGTGTTCAGACTTTCTTGGAACAGGTCATGCTCATGGAGGATTTTATAAATAACTATTTCCATCACCCTCATCAGGTCAAGAATCAAGTCTTCATTGTACGTATACTTAGCTATGATCTACTTTTTTTTTGCATATAATAAGGCTCACCAGATTTGATGTGGCTGTCACAATCAAGTAAGAATTCTCACTGCAGTTAGATGAGTTGCTCAGGTAGCTTTCCAAGTGACTGGTAAACAAACTAACATCTTTGTAACTGGCCATTCATGAGTGAATGAGCAACATTCTAGAGACTTCAGCTTACTTAAAATTGTATTATTTCAATACAATATATTTGACCAAAAGACTTGGTGCAGGTATGTGTCACCTTCTACAAGACATTCTACATGTAATTTGACTTTTATTTATTTATTTTCTTTAGGACTGGGCAGTCTTTACTACTCTAGATTGCTCTTTACAGAAGGCCTGGGAGAGCATTTAGTTCTACGAGATGCCTATCTTTTTGGTACTCCACGAGCAGCGGATGGAGCGCTAGTATCAAAATTTGAATATGAGATGAGCAAAGCCAAGAACAAGGACAGACATCTTTGGAGAATCCGAAACGTGTATGAAGCTCAAACGTTGGGTGACATTTTAACATGTAATCAAATTCATCCTATCTAATATCTCTTCCTCAGACATTTTCTAAATTTCAATCATTCATCATTCATGAAAAGTAATTCCCCCTGGCATTGAGGATAAGCGAGAAAACCGGAGTTCACTGACGGAAAGAAGTTTTCTTTCATATAGGTCAATGGGTCCTGTTGTGTTGATAAATGTAGGTAACTGATTCATTCTTAGATAAAATTATAGCAGTGTATACTAAATTGATCTTGAACGTGATTCAAGCCTAAAAGAAAACCGTATTACAAATTTGAAAATACAAGGATAGGAGACAAAATAAAAATAACACAGCTGTCTGGTCATAATTTAATGGCTTTTCAAAAGAAGCGCAAGTTTTTTTCAATTCCTAAAAACCCACCGGAATTATTGGACATGTATATGAGAATTTTCTTACCATTTTGTAAGCTTTTTGATTATTACTAGATATGTATGTTATATTTTGATAATTGATCCATTAAGTTTTCTATATAAAATGTATAGTAAGCGAACACTGTAAGTTGTCTCTTCCCTCCAAAAATAATAATAATAATAATCCATGTAGAAGCTTCTGAACATTTTTTTAAAAATTTTAAGACCCTACCAGTTACTATTGTCAATATAGATCTATTTTGCTTACTATAGTTACTGTTACTTAGTATGAAATGATGAAAAGGGATATACAAAGCAGGATAGAATGTTTTCCTCAGTTAAATAAAAAGCCGTTGTTGTGAGTCAGATTGACATTCATGAGAAGTGAGCAGGATATGCAAGATGGTATGCAACGTGGGAGAGTGCAAGATATGCAACTCGGCAGCGCCAAAGTCCAAAATCCACTCAGCTCGATGGCCGTCAAATTGGTTGGCCAGCCGCTGCTCTATGCAATCTCTTGTTTTGCAAGTCTGGGCGTCTTTTTGGTCGGTGGATTTCTTTTCTTTATCTTTTATAAATAAATCATTATCGATCGTTTATAAATACTTCATTATCGATCGTTTATACATAAATCATCTTTAGTTTGGATATGATCAAGGTATTTCTTCATTTTATCATCATCTTCATCTTCATCATCATCTTATCATCATCTTATCATCATTTCTCAGGCGTCATGTCCGGCATCATCACCGGTCCTTATTTCAAAGCTTTCTTCCATCAACCCACTAGATACGAAATCGGTACCATGGTCGCTATCCTCGAAATCGGCGCTTTCATCACTTCCATCATCTCTGGAAGAATGGGCGATCTATTCGGTAGGCGGAAAACTCTTTTCATGGGCGCTATGATCTTCACCCTAGGTGGTGCCGTTCAAGCTTTTAGTAATGGGTTCAGTATGATGGTCTTTGGTAGAATCATCAGTGGGTTTGGCGTCGGATTTCTTTCGTCAGTTCTCCTCCTTCTTTGCATTAATTAATCCTTTTATTTATCTCTCTCTCTCTCTCTCTCTCTCTCTCTTTTCTTTTTCTTTTTTATGGTAAAGTACCATCGTGCCTGTCTATCAATCAGAAATCTCTCCTGCTGAACATGTATGGACATACATAATATACCATCTCCTCTTTCACACACACATACACACACACACACACACATACACTCACTCTTCTTCTTTTTTCCAGAGAGGTCAATTAGCCTGTATCGAATTCACTGGCAACATTTGCGGTTACACCTCATCCGTTTGGATCGATTATTTCTCCTCGTTCATCGAATCTCATTGGTCTTGGCGATTACCTCTTTTAATGCAATGTGTCATTGGGGCTATTTTGGCAATGGGCAGTTTATTGATCCCGGAAAGTCCTAGGTGGTTATTAGATACCGATCAAGATTATCAAGGTATGAAGGTCTTGGCTGATTTACATGGTAATGGAGTAGGTGGATTAGAAAAAGCAAAGGGCGAATATAGGGAAATCAAAGAAGCCGTATTGGATGATGTTGGTGTCTTTGTCTTTGTTTTATGTTTCACTGTGTCAAGGTTGAAACTAAAAAGTTGTTTATCTCTCCCCGCCCCCCTCTACCACTGAATTTGAATGTCGGATTGGAGTAGAGGTTAGCACCTGATCGGTCGTATTTAGCTATGTGGACCAAGTATCGAGGCAGAGTTTTACTGGCCATGTCTGCTCAAGCATTTGCTCAATTGGTAAGTGGCTAGAGTGTCACTGGGTTTGTATTGTTATACTCTCAAAACAAACTATTGTGTGGCTGTTACCTATAGAATGGAATCAATGTCATTTCCTATTGTAAGTTTATGTTTAATTTTTTGATTTTGTTTGATGTTGTGTTTATTTTTTTTGTTTTATAAAAAAGATGCACCTTTGGTTTTTGAATCTGCAGGTTGGATTGGGCGAGATGCTATTTTGATGACTGGTATCAATGGTTTAGTTTATGTGGCATCAACTATTCCCACGTATGATTTATATACTCTCACTAAATGCGTACTCATATAATAAAATGACATAGCTCTCATCTCAATCTGATGATGATACCTTGATTCTATCTAGTTGGTATCTTGTCGACCGATGGGGTCGTCGATTCATTTTATTGTCAGGTTCAGTCATCATGGCGATTGCTTTGACGTTAATTGGATGGTTTATGTATTTGGATGCTACTTTTACACCGATTGCTGTGGTGTTTTGTGTGATTATTTATAATGCGTTTGTGGATGGTTTTTTTAATATAAAAAAAAATAGAAATTTTGGTGTCTGATTTTTTCACTTATATATTTATTATATATTTTATAGATTTTTTGGATACTCTTGGGGTCCTATTCCATGGCTTTATCCACCTGAAATTATTCCTTTGCCTTTCCGAGTTAAAGGAGTATCCATTTCGACTGCAACAAATTGGTTTTTTAATTATCTTGTTGGAGAGGCTACACCAGTCTTGCAAGATGTCATCAAGTGGCGGTTATATCCTATGCATGCTTTTTTTTGTGTGTGTAGCTTTATATTGGGTAGGTAGTCAAATTTCTTTTTGCCAAACTGTCTAGCTGAACATATTGGTGGGACTATGATAATTAGTATACTTTACGTATCCAGAAACTTGTGACTATGATAATTAGTATACTTTACGTATCCAGAAACTTGTGGAGTACCACTTGAAGAAATGGACGAATTATTTGGTGATGTAGGGTTACAAGATTTAGAAGACCGATCAGTCGTTAATTCTGAAAGGTCATCGATTCAAAGAGCTTTAGAGCCACCTGATTTAACTG